>JAPQRQ010000006.1:21701584-21722894 GCA_037367365.1 Apogon talboti | reverse complement strand
GACGTACAATGCTCGAAAAATGTTCCAATACGGACAAACTCACAAATGCTCCTAAATAGATACTTTCCATATTTATCACATTGAAGTTTCTTAAAATTTCCTCATAAATAGTCAGACGGTGAGAATATCTCGTGCCTGTGATAGTAAAAAAAAACATCTATTATTATCCGTCGGCGAGGTGAGCTTCTGGTCCATTTCTGTGGGAGAGGGATTCCCTCAACGTCACCAAGGATACCAAACACAACACACAAGGACAAATATGGGCATGTACGTCAGCGGAACTCCGAGGCGGAGACTTTAGACGGAGACGTTAGAAATGCCTTGACTGTAGTCGAGGAGGATGGATTCATTCATAAGACAAGATCTGCTACTGTGCACCGTAATTCTGTCTGTCATCCTCCGGTGTGTTACGGACTTCACATGGATCTAACGTCGCACATTTGACGAGCGGATAAAGGCGACTGCTTCGTGCGTTTAAAGCAAAGGGAGAGGAGTTCTACACAAACGGAATTGGGACGATTTCCCCCTAAACGCGGGGAACTGGATTAAGCTTCTTCATGCAACTTTTTTGGAAAGAAACCAGGAGCATCTCACCGGGGAATAACAAAAAGATCGGCAAGGGTAAGTCCAGGCACACTTCACGTGTCTTCATACGTCACAATAGTTGACGGACAAGCATAGCGGGTTCACGTGCGGTAGAACCGAACTTATACCAGACAACAGTAGCTTACCACTGTCAACATGATATGGAATAATAACTAAAGTCACTGTCTCCTTCCAGTATCCTTGTAGTAACCCTTTGTGTGTGCCGCTGCCCTACCGCTGCAGGTGACGTCGCGCTCTCTCCGGTAACTGCAGGTGTCCCGATCTCTTTCGATCCCTCCGGGGAGATGTACCAAGGGTTCCCCGGCGACCCCGACAGCGGATCCCGTGGAAGCTCGTCTCCATCCATAGAGTCCCATTACCTTTCCTCTGTGGACTCCTTCGGGAGCCCGCCGACCACCAGTGCTCCACAAGTAAGCAACATTAAAAACACAAATGCAGAATACAGCCTGGCAGAGGGGTAAATTACTGCTGCTTTGCCCTAGGGGGATGTTCGCCTATTACCACACTGAATCATTTAGGCTACTGATAGCCTAAGTGTAACAGGTGGACTTACAGACCTACCTACCTTATGGTCATGCACAGGTGAGACAGGGTTAACATAGCACGTGCTTTTGCAAACATATTGCAAATAAGTAGGCCAATAATTGTATCAGTCTATTGAGGACTGCAGTCTTTATTGATATAACTTACAACTTTTTTTAATGTCTAGAATTCACTTTAAAGAACAATTTAATGCATGTAGGCTATTTACAAATTCTACATGGACAGGCAATGACAGTTAGGATATAACCTACTTAATACAGGCCTAGTGATGCCGGACAAGATGAAAAAAAGTTTTGGAATTTTTAGGATTTAGCTTGTACATGTAATTAGGCTATTTACGATTTTACGTACCATAGCCAATAGGTTTTCCTGATTATTTAGAGTTTTTGTGCTCGCGGTTTTCGTGACAGATGCACAGATACAGTATCACTGTGCGCTTTTCCCGGGTGTGTTGTGTAGTTTGTGCAGACTGTGATTCGGTCTAAATTTACCGCTGAAATGTTGCTTGTAGCGGTGCCGGTAGCGGCTCACGCTGGCTTTGAGAACGTGCTCGGTTCACGGCACGCCGCAGAGCGGATGACAGCCCTGGAACGCTCCACGTCAGAGCCGTGACTCCGCCCCTCCCCGTTGCTTGCTTCTCTCCTTCCACGCGCTCTCCCTCTCACAGGCCTCGCCGTGACGTAAATGCTTGTTCTATTTTGGAGTGCTACGTCGCGTTGCCAAGGGGAACACCGGGGGTGTGACGGGGGAGGAGGATGAAGGAGGGGGAGACGCTCCCGGAGAGAGACGATTGGTCGAGGCGGTCGCTCTGAGCCGCCTGTCCCGATGCTTTAACAAGCTTTTATATGAATATTAATAAAGTTAAAAATGTCCGCCCCGGGTCTAAATTAAAACAAAACAACAAAGTGACAGATCAGGGTTTATGTAAGAGGTTACTGTTCTCAGGCTATAGACCTGTACTGAAAGTGAAAGCTGTAGCCTAAAACAAGCGAAGTATAACGCAGCCATGAATCTGTCAAAAACAGTGAAGGAACACTTTGTCCTCTACTTTACATGTTGCAGCTGTGATGACTGAACCAATAGCGTTTATGTTTTTTTAATGTATGTAATTTGGGTATTTTCTTTAACTTAAAGCAACTTATAGCAAGTTTTTTTGTCCTTGCAACCATGACTGACGTATTTAATAAACATTCTATTAACTGTTAGTTAATAAACTAACATCTATTGCTATACCTTAATTGTTTAGTTGCTCTTTCTATTATTTTGATTATTATTATCATTATGTAGCCTATTGAACTGCTTGATCCCACGAATTATCCCTGAAAGGATAAAGAATTATGTTACCTTATCTTACAGCAAAATACTTACATGTCATTGTGGGTTTAAAGTTTAGTTCTTCTCAATCTAATGACTCTAGAAAGTATTATCAAATATGATAGCACAGTTAAGAGCCACTTTTCAGTGTTGGTTGTGTATTGCTGCCTTACTTTGTGTAAATGTTTGTATGTATTGTGTAAATGTATGTATTTGGTTGTGTCTCCTGCTCAGGAGTGTGTGTCAGGAGGAGGTGGCTTGAGCATTGTGGGTAGCGGGCCAGGGACCAGCGCTGGAGGGGAGATGCCCGGTTCATTTGTACCCACCGTCACAGCCATCACCACCAGTCAGGACCTGCAGTGGATGGTCCAGCCAACCCTCATCTCCTCCCAGGCCTCTGGACAGAGTGGGTCCACTGGCACCTCAACTATGACACAACCAGTCTCACTGGTTGACCCTTACGACCTGCCAGGCCCCAGTTATTCATCAGGGCCTGGATACACCCCTCCGAGCTCAGACACGCCAGGGCCAGCACCTGGCCCAATCCGCCAGTCCAGAACCCGCAGCCGCCGCACAAGAGACGAGTCTGTGAGTGAAGATGGAGATGTTGGTGTGTTAGTAAGTGTGTGTGCTTGAACAGTTTGTTTATTGGCCTTTTCATGTTGTACATCCAGTGTAGGTATGTCTGTAAAAAGATCAGATCATTTACTGTGCACTGTAATGTATGCAGACACTGCAGACCATTAGGGTGGAAACCAAATTCTTTAACTTGTATAAATTCCAGTCTCATTTCATTCTCCAGATGACAAATCCAGACGATTAAAATATTTTCCACTGAAAAGATTGAATCTGCACTCACTAAAAGGATAGCTGCTTCCATATGTACTTATTAAACTACATTTACTAAAACAAAGACAACATCCTAACGTTTTTCTACATGTTCTTCTCTCTAGCTAACACCAGAGGAGGAGGAGAAGAGAAGAGTCCGCAGAGAGAGGAACAAGCTGGCTGCCGCAAAATGCAGAAATCGACGAAGAGAACTGACAGACAGACTACAGTCGGTGAGCCTGGCCCCTTTATAGCTGCCAGAATGAGTAATGATCATAATTACATACTTTACATCCTAGAGCATGGTTGAGTGTGTTAGTAAATGTCTGCGTGGATGTTTAAGGGAGAGGAGTATGGTAAATGGGTGTTTAACAAATATAGTTATCAAGAAAGGCTATTGTACCAATAGTATTAATGGCCCAGTTATTGGGTTCATATATAAATGACCTTACATATTCATAGGTGAGGACATTAGATTTTCTGGAATATCCACCTCCACATAACTAAAGTAAAACTTATCGCTAATGCTCTTTCTGTCTGTGGTATATCCTCTTTCCTCTCTTATCCTTTCACCCACTTCTGTCTCATTCCCCTGTCCCGTTTGCCCCTTTTTTCTTTCCTTCTCTATACCTGCCCACAGGAGACTGACGTCCTGGAGGAGGAGAAGGCAGAGCTGGAGGCTGAGATCTCTGAGCTCCAGAAGGAGAAGGAGCGTCTGGAGTTTGTCCTGGTGGCCCACCAACCAAACTGCAAGATCCCGTACCAGGAGCAGCCCCAGCAGAGCTCAGCACAGCTCCCTCCGGTCCAGCCCCAGCTCCCTCCCCAGACCCTACAGCCACCTGTCTCCATTGTGGGCTTGGCTGTGAAAGAAGACACTTTCTATCTGCCTCCTGCCTACACAGCCCATCCGGCCTCCACACAGTCCCAGCCTCCGGTCCAGCAGCAGCAAGTGCAGCAGCAGCCTCAACCAGGATTAATGCAGGAGGTAGAGTTTTCTAGTTCTTTCTATGGCTCAAGTGAGCCAGCACCTGGTGGGCTGTGCCTTATGGCCAACGACAGTGGTGGTGGTGGTAACCATGACGATGCAGCCATTGGCAGCTACAACACCTCATACACATCTTCATTTGTGTTCACCTACCCAGAGGGAGCCTGCGGGGTCAGTGCCAACCAGCGGAACAGCAGTAGCGAGCAGTCATCTGATTCCCTGAACTCGCCTTCGCTGCTGGCGCTCTGACTGACCGACAGACACATGCGCACACATATCAACACACACACACATTTTGCTCGCTGGAAGTAGAGACTGAGGCAAGTACACGTATAGTACCGGTCAGTCTCACAGATTGAATAGAAAACTCCAGTCGTTTCTGATTGGGTTAAAGTTTACACATTCTGAAATGCATTCCAACAGAGAGCCAAAGTCAAAAAGACATGACCTTTAACATTGAGCTTAAACCAGTAAACGCATTTTTATTATCAGAAAAACTTCAACTGGACAAGAAAGTGAGAACTGATCTCAGCATAAAGGCTGTCCAGGTTGCTAATCTTAAGTGCTCTGGAGACATAGATGAATTACTTTCAACCTCCAGCGTGTATAGTACCAAGACTTAAGAGCCACAAATTCATTTTTACAAGCACCAGTGCCCCCAACTTGTTCCCTCTGTCGGTTGCCCTTCTTCCAGCGCTCTTGCTCTCATCCTTTTCCATCCTTTTCTCCCTCCTTTTTCTTCTCGCTGAATGTATCTGTGCAAATCTGAAATAGGGACAAAGGACACTCTATTCAGGGTCTTTTCTTGTGGGAGACAGACTGCTGCTGCTCTCTCCCTCACCTCTAACTCTTCATCTGCTCGACTGCCCTCTGCTTCTTCATTTGCTTGGACTTGGCGTTGGGGATCTGAGTATCACAGCCTCCACTAAAATCTTGTTCTTTCTTCTCTCGTTTTACAATTCTACTGCCGTCTGTCTACCTGCCATGCGACCCATCTCTACCCATCTCTGTTTCTCCTCTTCTGTCTCTGTGTTTCTCCCTGTCTCTGAAGTCTTCGACCCCCGAGAGCCCGAAGACCCCCGAGAGCCCTTGGGATCTTGAGTGAATGCCGGTTCAACTAACACGCCCCTTTGCAACTTCTCATACAAGGACATGGATGCAACCCCCCACCCCCCCACCCCCCCATAGAGAAGAGCCTTTTTTTGGAGCATGTTGCTTCAATAGATGGATCCTTACAGCTCCATATTTGTACACACGCACATAGACGCATAAGTGATGAACGCAAAATGCAAGACGGATGCCACTGTCTTCTGCTGAGCCATTTCTCAATGTTCACACGATGAAGATTATAAATGTCTCGTGTTGTGAAGCTGATTAAAAAGAGGATGGAGAAAGAATTTGCAGGGAGAGAGCAAGAGAGAGAGTAAGCTGGATAGGTTCAAATGGAGATGTGATGGAAAGAGGATGACTCCCATCCTAATCATAGATTTTTGGAACCAAATGTTGCAAACAAAAGAGCCAAATGTTAAAAAAAAAACTAAGAAAAAAAGAAAAAAAAAAATCTGCTCTTGCCAACTACGTGGAGGGGTGACCTCAGTAAAAACACCTCCACACCACAGAGCCTCATCACCCTGGGCCTACATGCGCATATTCACAATCTCGCTTTCAAGTCTCTGAACTGAGGACACTGACGTTGTTGTTGCAGCACACCAGCCCTTTTGCCAGCCTGTTCGCTCACTCAGATGTGAACCAATGCCTTTAGAGGAAAGACTTTTTTTTGAATCAAACAACCTCTAAATATTGGGCTCAGTGGTCTCTGCGCCTCCCCTATTCTCTCAGCGGAGATGAGGTGGGGGTGCGTTATTTTTGAGTGCGTCCACTCAGAGGCACCTGGCCTGTTTATTTCTTTCTTTATGGAGGTTGTTGTATCGAGGGAGTACGAAGTAAGACCTGGAAAAACAAAAGGGGAGAACATGCGGGCTGATGTTGTGGAGTGAGCGTCCTTTCTGTGCCTGTGAATTTGACCAATTTGTTTTCTGTATGTTTGAGTGAGAAGTGTTATATATTTTTAATGTTTATGTTTGTTTGTGTGTTTGTTTTGCATTGATCTATGCTTTCACTTGTACTGTTGCCGTTTCTTGTTTTTTTTTCTTTTATTAATAGGGAGATTTCCTCATAACTGTTACTATTATTATTATTGCATTGTAACTATTGTTTCATTATTTTATTGTATTTTCATTTGGCAACTTTGGAGGCATGTTGTGCACTACAAGGGTTTTTCTGTGTCAAAAAAATATCTAATTATAAGTCTTTATGCATATACATATATACAGGTAACATATAAGTGTATGTATCATGATTGTAAAGTATGAATGTTTGCAGATTTAAATGGGATATTTTTATCAATGAAGAACAAGGAAAGACGTTACTGAGGTATAGTTTTAAAATGAATATTTTTCTAAAGGAACAAAAAGAAACTATAATAAATTTAAAGTAATGCCCTGTCCCTTAACATGAAGCACAATGTCACTGCCTCTATCAATGTGTATTTATGTTTTATAAACAGTATAAAGCACTATCCAAGACACATTAAATGTATATGTTCTATAATTATGATGTTAAAGGTTGTGGTAACGCCTTTGTTTTGTTTGTTTGTATGTTTGTTTTTTTCTCTGTGAGGTCTGTCCCAAAGCTACTGACACCTTAACGCCACTTGATCGTTAGCAACTGCAAAATGAGGAAATCTAGTGTGAATGAATGTCGACACACATATTAAAAGTGTTCAGACTAAAACATAAAGACTAAACTGTTTCATTTAAGGATTGATTATCCTATATGCATTTCTGCTCTATATAAACATATCACTCAATAACATTGTTGTATCTTAACTGAATTGTGTATCTGAAGGAGTTTTGGCTTTGACATAAATACAGGTATTGTCATAACATTGTCACATTACAGTGTATCCATTCTTGTAATCAATCAAATATGTTGTCTAATAGATAAAAGATTCTGTGATTGTATTTGCTGGATAAGATACTTTATTTTCAATAAATAAACATGTTTATTAAATAAATGGCTAATGTATAAAGTACCCATCAAACGTGGCTGTTGGTTGTCAGAAAATGGGCAGACCTCAGACTTTTTAAAATGTTGAATAAGGACTGTGTTTGTACATATGTTGGAGATGCCTTTTGACTTTTCTCCAAATGCAAATGTGATGAGAATATGTTCCGGTGACAGAATACGCATAAAACATATTCAATAGTTCTCATGTATATAGGTTTTTGTGGTGCTACTTAGTATAATATAACAATGACAAGGCAGTTTCACATTGTATGGTGGAATATTTCACGTGTCTATTGCTGAGGCTCCAGACAAATTAATATAGCTCTTTTCCACATCAGGATGTTATATGCTGAATGAATAAACCAATAACACAGAGTTTGTGAATTTCTAGCAGCTAAATGTCTGGAAGCCCAGTAATTATGCTGTGATGTCATCACAGTTTAATATCAACTGCCTGCTACATCTTTAAGTGTGATATACAGTTCTCAGTGGGCCCTCGTACTGTACCTGTACTTCAGATTTATGCCCCTGATTACCACACAACACATTATTTTTTCAGCTAGTTTTGTTCCTTTGAAATTAAATGAAGTCAGATTTTTGTTGAAAGTTATTTTTCAGTTTGGTCACAATCACAAATGGGTTTTTCCATAACTGAAGAAAGTGACATAGAAGGAAAATGAGAAATCTATCAGTTTTAAGACAGAAAACCTGCCTGCACTTAACTGTACTGTATCTATTTTTATATGATGAAGTGAACGTTACTTGAACGTTACAATGTATTTTTTTGTCCCAGTCCTATGTCCTATGATTCAATATGTCCCCCAGTATAAAATGCAATACTTATTATCCTCTTGGATAAACATAATGTAGCAAAGGACACAGTACTAAACTGACTGCTACTATATGTCCAGTGTGATGATGTATTGCTTTAATTTTGTTTTTTAATTTTTTTTATTGTAACATTTAGTTTTGAAATGAAATGTTCTCTTTTGATGATGTTGGAAGGACCCAGGTTCCTTCATTTCCATTTCACAATATTTCTTTTATAGAAACATTGATTGTACATTTCAGAAAAAAAATGACTTGATACCTTTTGAAGGGCCCAAAGATTGTTTTAGGTGTTGACATTGTCTGGCATTGCCTACAATGACATGTCAATTAGAGGTTAACTTAATAAGTTCATGAAGGTGCTTTGATGTCAAATTGTCTATTTTTTTGTGAATATATAATTTAATTTAACATAACCCACAGTTCTCTGCACGGGTAGGCCTACTGTCTACATATTTTTAATCACAATTGGATTTTTGAAAAGTGAACCTAAGTGCAAACTTGTGACAAATTTGCCATGTTGCTTTTGCGGTCCTTGACTTTCTGTCTCCTTTGCTGAACTGTAAACTTTCACAGCACAGCAAGAACATGGTGAAGTTTTCTTTTTCTCTCTCATAGACTGCAAAAGTTGGATGAGTTGTCTCCTTTAATGATGGGTTGACCAAATGTCATTCATTTCAATTTGTGAAGGAACTACGTTAATAAACATATTATAAGATTCATGTCTCTAACTTTTTTTTGTGATTTCCTTCTTATTGAAGAGATAGATCATAAAAATTCATAAATTTAACTTATGTGGTAAAAATATCTGTTTTTCATAAGAATATGATAGTTTATCCTGGCTTAACCTCCTGACTACCCAGGAAAGTACAAGCTTTGGCTTTTTTACATTACTGCCTTTATTGGAAACAGCACGATGCAGCAGGGTTTTCAGATGCATTTTTTTTTTTTTTTTGTGGAATGTCCTTTGCTGTGGACAGAATTTATTTATTTATTTATTTATTTTTCAGTAGAGCTGTGATACTCTTGTCCACTACAGAGGACAAAATACATTACTGGTTGTCAGGAGGATATCCTTGTTTAAGTACATTTACAGGTGTTAAAACATGATGGAGAGAACATGAAGTATTCTAGCAACACGGACTAGTTTTTACACTAAAACATAAAAACAAGGCAGAAGGCAGAAATAATGGACTGATACGGCCTTCACGCACCATATAAATGTACTCTACCATATATTTGTTAAATAACTACACCGATATGTTACAGTTAAAAATATTATACAAATCTCTCCAAAAGAACTTATGTGTGATGGAGATGGACGTGACATCTACTTCAGTTTTCAGTCTGTGTCGCCCCCTAGCGTCTATTTGATCAACACATATTTCCTGATATTAGCGGAAGTTACGTAACAGCAACTGCGTTGCCGCACCGGACGCGGTGTCGTCACATACATTTGTTGTAAACATGGCGTCCGTAACAACAGGTGAGAGCATAAAGGCCCGGTTAGCCAGCGTTACCTAATAACTAAAATAAAAATATTTCAGTATTTGACTGTTAGATATGAATGTTGCCTTAATTTAAATGCCTGACTAGAGTTGCGATTTACTGTGTTAAATATAGATGCTGAAGATGAACGATAGCGCATGTAATTCAATGGCTAGCTAATGTAGCTATCGCTAAAAATGCTAATAGATCATTGTAACATGATATATTTCTGGCTTACATATATTATATGACTCTTATTACCGAGACAAATTCAGTTAAGAGCAGCGATGAACTTTGGAAGTGTTACCAGTTGTCCATTTGACTGGGTTAGCTCGTTCTGTTTGCTGTGCTATGCTAAAATCAGTTTACCGCTAAATCTGAATTAGATTTCACACTAACTTTTTCCTTTTCAAGTGGCATTATATGTAGTGCTATATCTTTGAAAAATTGTACAGCTGCAAGTTAATATGTATATTGTCCAGTGCATGTTTATGGCTAAGTGTTAAATGATTGCAGGACACCATGTGTACTTGACTCCGTTGAGTTCATCAGTCATAGTTGGAGCATGGTGGGCAGAGGCTTTGTGCAGGACTGCAGCTGTTGTGTTCACTTCGCCCTGAATCTGTTTCTGCAACCATGTTTCGTTATTGCTGCTAAAAATAACGTCCAGCTGGCCGTGGTTAACAGGGAGTAGACTTCAGTATGCTGCTGTCTCCCCAGGCCTTTTTCCTTATGAAGTACTGACATGATATCAACTTAAGCTAAAGAGTTGAGTTTCTATTACTTTGAACCGGAATGCATTGACATCATTTATTCATTAGCAGATCAAGCAAGTTAATCAAGGATTTTATTATGTGTTGAGTTCTTTGTCATTTGTAATGTGAGGTTTTAAGCTTTTCTCAAATTTGGATTTTGTGCAACATTAATACTAGTATTTCAGGTTTTGGGTTTGACTAAACAACCGTGAATAGTGTTAGTTACTAACATTTCTGATGCTACCAAGGCTAAGTTTTGAATTGATTTTAAAAAAGATTACTGTCAGTGTGATAAAATTTCATGCATTCATTTATAAACAAGCCAGCATGTATGTCATGAGGTTTAATAACCTTTATTTTTGTTTCTGAAGCCACCTCAGAGTGGATTCAGTTTTTTAAGGATGCGGGTATCCCAGCTGGCCTTGCTGTTACATATGCAGTGTCCTTCGTAGACAACAGGTAATGTATTCCAACCTTTTCTTGGTGTGATATAACATGCGGTGGTAGCACAATGTTGCTCAAATACTGTTCATTTATGCTGCATTAAATGTAAACATCTTTCATACATGCATCAAAAGTTAGTGTTACTATTGCATTTCATGGTTAGAAAAGAATAAATACAATGCCACATTTACATTAATTTTTGTTTCCTGCAGAATTCAGAAAAATATGCTGATGGACCTCAGTAAGGACATTATGATGGATCTTGGCATAACAGTGATTGGCGATATCATTGCTATTCTTAAACATGCCAAACAGGTCTACAGGCAGGTGAGAACAAACTTAACAGTTTTTCACAGATGGTAACATGATGAAACAAAATAAGGCTGGATGAATTTACAGTGACACCTAGTTAATACAATAAATAAGTGCCAGTGTGATACATGTGCACTTCACATTTATAGAAGATTTCTAGTCAATTGTAAAAAGGGTGTATTCAGCCTTTTATTTTTCTTCAATGAGTTCATATAATTTAGAAACCACAGAAATATTGGCGTCCATAGTATTAAGTAATAGAAAGTCATAGCAATACGTTAGGGGTAAAACTGCTAATTGATGGATACCTTTTTATCTGCCACATTCTCTATTCTCTTTGTAGGACATGTGTAAAATGGCCACAGAAGCCATCTCCTCAGGACAGACCAGTGTTCAGGCTGAGCTCAGAAGAACGGCCAATACTCGTAAGTCGCTGAATTCTTCTTTTTTCAATAAACTGTGACATAGATTAAGTATTAAAGTGCTTCAAGTATCAATCTTGAAGGTATTCATGAAATGCATGTCTGTTTAGTCACTCTCAATCATCAAATGAATTAAATGACACACTTCTGATTTAATTGGCTTAATCTCTGTGGTGGTATTAATGCAAAAAAAAAGTTCTGTGCACAATAGTTATATGTTCCATCACCATGGTGACTTGTCAATGTAAGGCCTGAGCACACACACAGAGGTATTTGTCATACAGAGGTGATACAGATGTAACATGTAAATTTGGGCCTCACCAATATTTACAGCCACCAAAATTAGTTTATAGTGAGTAGTAAAACTCTGCCAAGAATGTTGTACAGTGCAACCCTTTGTAGTCTTAATTTCAATGGTCACAGACTCATAATAAGCACAAAATGCTGCTCTAACAGAAATAGCATCAGCTTTCCAAAATACTATCAAAAACCATTACTAATGAGTAACCAGTTATTTGTGTTTATTACATATACAGGGAAATATGTATCCAGATTCATTGGTGTTTCATATAAACGGCTTATCATATCCCAAATATCGACGTCAGGACAGAAGTCTTAATCAGGATACATGCGTACATGTAAACGCAGTTATGAGAATCGGCCTCATTGCTGGGGTCGTGTTCACAGGTTCCAACTGTCATTAGGCTGGTGATGTTGGATGACATGATATTATTGAAAAGCCGTTCAATGACAGACCTGCAGTTACCAGTTATTACCAGTAGGGGCTGCCAAAGAGAACAAAAATGAGAGCGTTCTAGATTGCTACTCTAAATAAAGTTGATACCTTGTGAGCGTAACCAATTGCTTGATAGTTGCTTCAATTAAAATATTATCATCTTCACCATTTTTCCCACTTATGCTTTGCCCGTTCGCGGGTATCAGAGGGTAATTGTTATGGGTGCAAGTCATCTTAGGTTTTCAAAAGGAAACCGGCTAAACTCACAGTTATGAATGTGTCTGTTTTCTCTTTTCTCAGCTGCCACTCGTATGATTGCCAACGCTTTGAGTCACGACTCCCCACCAGCCACTCCAGCTCGACGATCTGACAACCGCCTCTCCGTCACAGTTTCCAACATGCAAGGAAACAAGAACAGCAAAGCAGGTGAAAAGCAAACCTTCCTGATGTTGACCTCCCCCACTCTCCACGTCTTTGTTTCTTTGTATCCATGAGCCTACACCCCCCTTTTTATTTTACCTCTGTTTAATATGTGCTTACCCATCATTTGTTCAGTTATAAGTCAGCCAGCAGATGAGGGGAACGGTTTGCCAGCAGTGAAGCGTCGGCGTGTGACAGCTGAGATGGAAGGCAAGTACATCATCAACATGCCCAAAGGTACCACGCCACGTACACGCCGCATCCTGGCCCAGCAGGCTAAGAAAGGTAGGCCTGTCCCAGTATCCTGGGCGCCTCGCCGACAATCGCTTGACAGACGCTGATGCTCACCGCAGCTAGGAAATACTAAAAGTTTTCATCCAACTTCCTCCATACTAAACCTGAAACTCTTACTCTGTGTTTGAAAACATCACCTTATTCTCCATTTATTTTCATCCCCTGTATTCACTAATAATTGTCACTACTCTAACACTGCTGTTGGTTAGTGCTTCTTTATACCTTTATTCCCCTTATTTCACTAAAATCTAACACATTCAAATTACTGTGATTTTTCCTTCTTCACCTGAATGCAAGTGGTTTTGGTCTTTCAACAGGGATGTAGGTGTTTGCATTTAATTTAGTCTGTATCTGGATTGAATTAATAAATATGAGGTAAAGAATTAACATGTGAAATATGCTATTCATTTCATAACTCTTGGTTACTCTACCCATGGTTATTTTATGTGGTTATTTTATGTTTGTATCACTGAAAAATTCAGTTTTTATTCTTTTGGGGTTTTTTTTCTTACCAGGTTTTTTCAATTAGCTCTTTTAGATCATGGAAGTAACATGTTGGTACCTGACTTTCATAAGAAGTATAAATGATGTGGATCAGATTTAGTAAGTGTGACAGTAGATACATTTCAAGCTTCTTTGAGTGACAATTTGCACAGAATATTGCATAAGCAGACCTATCTCATAATTTAGTACGTTATTAAACCAATCAGACCCAACTCTGGTGGTTTTAAGCCCAGGATGCAGGGACAGTGCCTTTGTAAAGTGTTGAAGGACAGGTGAGCTGTGAACATTGAAGCAGCAGAATCTCTACAAAAGAAATCTTCAAAAAGAACCAAGCCTGTTTCATAGTGTGATTCAAGTCCTCACCAAAACTTACCATTTTCACCATTTTTGACTTTGCCATTTTTAGTTTGTAGGGCTGCACCTAACCCTAACCCATGATCAACTAACCTTTGTAATGTCTAACTCTCAGAGAGATTGTACAGAACATGTCATATTCAAGTCAAAATATTTATTTTAAATTTTATCTATGTGATTGTAGTATTCTACAGAGTGTGTTGCACTAACCTGTGTGTTTGTAGCATTAGTTGCCGCAAACACAGGGCGCTGGTTTCATGGGTGAATTTCAGTCTGTTTATAGCAGTGCTTTAGAATCGGTCCACATTAAAATGTTTGAGTTTATTCTAACTAACTTCTGGAGGTCCTGTAAAATGTTCATGTCTGCTGCTGAAGAAATAATGACAGACTTAGCATAAGTCTGTGATCTGCAGATTTGCTTTCTGAACTCTGACGGTCAGTGAGTCTGATTAACGCAGATGCTATAGAGTTGAGTTAGAGCAAGAATATTATTGCTTTATTGTAAAACTCAGGCAAGACAAATTAGGATCTCAGTGTCTTGGATTAATGGAAGTGACATAGATGTATGTACAGGAAAAATTCAACTGGTATTTACTTCTTCTAGATGTTGCTGGTATTATCATAATGTTGGTATAAATTGATACAAAATGCAGATTGTCTACTCTAACAATACAAAAAAGCCATCATACATAGTCTAAGCCCAAACAGCCTACATTTTACTAGAGGTGAGAAAGTTGTCATTCAGATTGTGGATCATGATTCTAGCTCAAAAGAACATGATCTTTAGGTCAGATCGCCCAGTCCTAATATCAGCAGTTACTACAGTTCTGACATTGCTGGTGTTGGAAAGGAAATGCTTAATTAATTCCACCTGGTGTGTGTGGGTGTGTGTGTTTTTCTCCCTGAATTCAGCCCATCATTGTCTGTCATGCTGCCAAATGAATTTTGTTGTCACTGTTTTTTGTTTAATTTCTGTAATTCTTATTTTTTTCTTATTGCTGTAATTCATTCAGGTCTGAACCGTACCTCTGTGTTTGCGAGACTCGGGGCAGAATCAAAGGCAGACACAACCACAAGCAATAACAAGGTGAGATGATCTCTAGAGACATGATACCGGCTCCATTCTGCTTGTTTGGTTTTCCATTGAAGAAAAACTCTGGAGAGTGTATAATGCTTTGTGTCACTGCCAGTTTGTGGGATGGGACTGAAAAGACTGACCTTTTTAATTTAGATTTTTATTAGAACTGATTATATATCAAATGAGTAGGAGCAAATGTTCCGGTAAGTGTTGCGTCATATGCGTCCTTGATACGACAGACCATGTGTCCATAAAATGGCCCAAGCTTCTGAAAAGTGGATTATTTGCATTTCCGTTAAACATGTTTGAATGAATAATTCAGACTATTTAACGTCATCAGGAGGTGATACTACAGAGTAGAGCGTCCCGTTGTTGTTTTCCATCTAAAGAGCACTGATGTGGTTTTTATACATTAAAACGAGTGATAATTTGGTTTTATCAGTCCACGCTGCGTTTATGGGAACATTGGAAAATCCAGGACACCAGGATCAGCTAATGACTTACTACTCTAAACTTATTATTACGTATTCTAAAAGTGTTTCCATTTCCCTAATAACTTTTATGACTACTATATGGCATTTTTTATGAAGTTAAGGAATTTCTATAGATTTTTTCCCCAAAGCAAATGGTCTCGAGCTGAGCCAGAAAAGTGCCCTACAGTATGTTATGTTGGCCTTAGTTGTAAAGTCACTCATTATGTTTGTGTTTTGGTAGCCTACTGGTGTGTTCAGTCGTTTGGATAGAGGACTTGAAGAGGAGGACCGACCGAGACCAGGAAAGAATTCTGGAAATAACATGGATATAGACGACGAGGACGACAGTGACGGCGAAGGGTCCGTTCTCCAGTACGCTGGCGTACTCAAGAAACCCACGCCCTCCCAGAAGAAAGAACCAGCCCCAAAACCGATGACACTCCGGCGGCTCGGAGGGAAATTCAAGCTACCTCCCTCCGACACTCCCACTCCCTCCTCCTCTTCTCCTAACGGCCTCCCGCCTTCAAAAATTAGCGTGCTTCAGAGACTGGGCACACACCCGAGCACGGCCTGCTCCCCTCCGGCCGCCGACACACAGGACAACAGAGTGACCAGCACCAGACCCAGAGCTCAGGACAGACTGAGCGTAGCGAGTTCCAAAGTGAGCAGCAGCACTGGGGCAGGAGGGGGAGGGGACTGTCTGGGGGCGCAGATGGACGTTAAAGCTGTCAGTGTCTTCAAGAGACTGGGCAGCAAGAGAACCTAACACACGGATTCCTCAGAATTAGTCACTCTTTCTATACGTTCTTTATAAAATTTGTATCACCAGGATTCAATTAACTAGATTTTTTTTATCGGACTTAACTGTATGAACAGTATTCATTATACATTGTGGCTTTTTGCTCATAGCGAATTTTTTTTTTGTTGTTGTTTTTAAGTCACTTTAGATTATGCTGCCATTGGACAAAAACTCACCTCTTCATTGTCCAGGCTTGTAAAATGAGGATTCTGTCGGAGTTCTGTGCATTTTGTTGCTCATTTAGAAATGTATTTATCTTAGTCATATCTGCCATTTATTATTTTTTAGAATTATATATATTTAATGGTATCACTTCATATAAGGCATGAGCATGACGCCAACCAGGCTGCCTAACGGTGGTTTTGCCCCAGTCTCACGTACAGAATAGGGACGCTGCTGCTTCAACTTCCCTTTTTTAGATTCCTACCTAAATGAATACAGACTAGTTAAAAACGATGCCTGTCCTTTAAGATGAAACTTGTGGTCACTGTGTTGATATTTGCCTGAAAGTTAATTATTACTTTTTAAAAAAGTGAAGAGAACTGTACAGAGATTTTTTTTTTTTTTTTTCATTTTATTCTTTCGCAGTACAGGGGTCAGACATAGGACAAACTATGGGGGGGGGGTTCTTTTTACCTTAACCACCTTAAACTTACCTCCTATAAAATGTATGTGAACCTAAAACTGTTAAGTGAAATGTTAAAAAGTGTCTGATAGGTACAGTTGGGACTTGAGAGAGAAAAAAAGGAACTACAAATGGTTACACTGAGTAACCTTGACAACACTTGAATCAAGAGAAAGCACCGCACCTCCTCGTCTTCTTCTGTGTATGTGGAGAAGCTCACACCTCTGAATGCCCAGCTTTTTACCATTGTATTTTCTATAACATCCTACTTGAAAGCTGAATCCGTAAATTATTTTCACATGCAATGTATAGATTTGGTAGACTTTATTTCACAGTGCAGATGCTGTTCTGCTACATATTTTTCTATGTGGACATTCTTGTATCACGTTAAGAAACTCCGTTGCCATCAGGCCTGGTGTCAGTAGGTAGCATCCGATCACCCGACCCAACACAGGCCTTTAGCACCTGTATGCTCCCTCTGTTTTCACACCAGGGCTTTGTTACACTGTAAATATTTTCAAATATTTAAATTACATTAAATAATTTTTATTGTGTTTTAAAAAAAAAAAGAAAAGTAGAACAAAACACCACAACCTGTCAAGTTTTTTTTTTTTTATGAGACTGAAAAAAGAGAAACCCTCAATTTGACGAAAGTCTGCTCGATGAAATGATTAAAAATGAAAAAGGCTCTAAATGTGTTTACTACTCTCTTTTTTTTTCTCCTCTGAAGAGAAAACTGGACATTGTCACATCCAATACTCAGCTAAACTTTAACTATCACAATGACGGCTCAGTCAATATTTATATTCCCTAGAGAGCATTAAACTGATTGTTTTTCAATAGACCTGTTCCCTGGTCCCACTTATCTTATAATGAGGTTACTGCTGCATAATGTCGGCTAAACTGCGAGTGTTAATGTTTGAACAGGGCACGCTTATTAACATTCAACTACAGTATGGGACACACTTGACATGCTTTTCTCCCACTGCTGCTGTAAATTTTCATGACTGTTGAAGCATTTAAACCGAGGGGAATAAATCAGGGTAATTCTCTCCGATTATGAATATTCATGTACAACTAGATTCTCAAATAACTCATCTGGAGTCTTCACTAAACATTGTAAATTAAAGATTATCCAAACAGGCTGAAAACAACTTGTCCCAATTTACAGTGATTTCTGAATTCAAACATATGGTAAAAGATTTAGAGTTGTAGTTCTTTTCTAAATCAGTTCAGCCAATAAAAACACTATTGGCTGACTGTTATCTCTATACAGTTCAGATTCCAGTAATTGATGTCTGAGTGTTTTTCCCCCTCACACTGACTGAAGCACTTTGCATTTACTCTTGCCAAGGACACTGCTCTGCTGCTATGTTACAGTTATAGTGCATATATCTTTCGTCTGTTTTTAGTTCAACTAACTTTTGCCAGCAGCTTCATTTTAACTTGAATTAATCATAAATGTTTATCTGCGTGCTGATTTAAGCAGAAATGGCATTTCACCCAGGAGCAGTTGGAAAATGAAGGTCTACGATCTACAGCTGCTGACGTACATATGTAGAAGTAACGTGATGTGTTTACATGGCTCCCAGTCTACAATGTGATGTCCTGAGAGGGTGTCCTAGAAGAGAAACAACCCTGGGTACCAGCCTCTACAGCTCATCTATCAAATGTAAGGCTGGAGTCATAGTTTGATGTACTTCTGTAAGTGTTAAAGCACAGTATTTCCACTGATGGTAAACTCTGTTGGGATCATGTGGCTGGCTGTTGAGTTAACCACATAAAAGTGTGTAATTGACACTAGATCCCCTTGATGTCGCTCTCTTCCTCCTCTTCCTCTGGTCCCTGCAGCCTCCTGCTGTCTCTCTCCATCTCCTTGAAAACCTAATCAGCTGAAGTCATCAGGCTCCGGTTTGGCCATAATGTGATGTTTATAGGAAGGATATAGGCTGGAGTAAGAAGGTAAATTGATTGTATCACTATTTTTTTTATTTTTTTTATTGTGAGGTGTGGCCTCTCAAACAATGGGGGGTGACGTAATGTGAATTATTTTATAAACCATTCATTCATCATTTAAAATACAGGCCCTTAATGAATGTACTGGCACTAATACTACTGTGAAGAGTGTCAGAGTATCAATAAAGCGATTAGCTATAAGATGATTATTTTGTTAATTAATGGACAAACCATTAGAATGATTTAGATCTATTAAACTACATTTGTTTGGATTTCTTTGCCAAAGTGCAGCGTCGCTCAAATTAGTGTCAGAGCGAATCTGCACGTTTCGTCGGTCCTGCCATGCAAAATCTGGACTGCAGCAACGCCTCACGACTTCTCTTTTTTTCCCACAATGCTGTGCGGTAGGGGTTGTCGTGTGTGCGCTGTCTGTGGTGCTGAAGCTGCGCGTGCCTCGGAGGTTGGTCGCTACCATACAAATCCACCAGAGCATCCTTCCGCGAGAGGACCACAGCGAGGGATCTGTTTATTCGACGGTCGGCAAATTCAGGATGTTTGGTCCAGATACTCAAGGTTTATCCGCCTCTACGTAACCGCAGATCTCCTTTAAATTGATCCACGTCTATTCGATAAGCACAAGCCTCAGTGGGACGCGCTCGTGGAGCCGTGTTCGTGGCTGTTTAGTGAGGCTCGTCGTCTCTCCGGTGCCGCCGCCTGCCCAGCCGCTCCATCCCGCATCCTTTATGCACAGCACGCTGCTCAGGTCCTCCCCAACAAAACACACCTTCGTGTCCGAGCACCATGGCCCGCTCCAGCCGCTTTTACTGAGAGACATGGAAGCGAAACAGCACCAGATAAAGAGCCTGAAGAGCTACCCGGAGACCGGCGGCCGGAGCCTGGCAGCGGCCGCCGGAGGAGACGGAGGAGGAGGCGGCGGAGGTGGAGGTGGAGGGTACCGAGTCGGATCGGCTGAAATGGAGATGGAGGCGAAGATCCAGAAAGCCATCGACTTCAAAGTGGAGGGTCACCGATGCTACAAGGAGAAGAAATTCCGGGAAGCGATAGGCAAGTACCACCGGGCGCTGTTGCAGCTCAAAGGGGTGCACGTTGTGGACGGGACGACGGGATCCGAGGTCAACCTGCTGAACCAAGCCGCGGCCAAGCTGACCGAGGAGCAGCGGACGGCCGTGGAGAGCACCGAGATCGAGTGCTACGACAGCCTGACAGGTGAGAAGAACCGGTCCACCCACACCAAAAACAAAAAAAACAAAAATCTGTCTCCCGTTTTAACTCGCATCTAGTGCTGACAGCATTGTTCATGGTTCACCGAGTTCACACTTTTTCAGCAGGTGCTGGGTTCCTGTTTATGCAGAGACAGGTGGAATAAAGAACTGTGCAGATGAAACCATATTGTGCATGCTGCTATTACAACTGTCAGTGTCTGAACAGATTAGTGTGTTAGTTAGTGTATTATGACTGCACATGCAATATCTCAGCAGAGTCATGGCCTCTTAATAGCTCAGCATTCTTCAGTTCATTTCTTTTCAACATGGTGATTCTGTGTTATTCTAGATATATATCATGGCAGGGCCAGGATCTTATTTAAGGGAAAAATTTAACATGTAGCAGATGAGATGTATTTGCAGATTCACAGTGTTGTTGTGTTGTTTGGTGTTTCACACTGGAGTAATAGGTGAGATCCAATGGGTTTGCACTTCCTCCAGATTTAGCATAGACTACAGCCTGAATAGAGCTAAGTAATTCAGTTGCTCATTTAGCGTCCAGCCAAAGCGTTAACCTATTATAGGTAGAGATTATAAATATGTGAGTCCATTACCATTAAACAGATCATTACCCATGTATAGCAGCTATTTTAGTTTGCTGAACCATATAAAATCATCTTTAGACATTGAATACTTTTTGATGAGACATTAAAAGTTCACACACCAGCCAATTTAAGTCAAACGCTCTGGATAGTAGGTAGTCTACAAGTTGAATTAGGTCTATTTTAACACAGATTTTTATTACTAATGTCAAGGCTTGTGCTTCTTGTACATGAAAAGGGCTTTTAAAACATCCTTTTGTGATTGCCGTGCTCCATATTGTACCCATATGTAACCAACAACATCAGAGTTTGAGGAAAATTTTCCTCCAGCTTTGGAGTCTATCATGGCATTTGTAAAATATCTTAAAGAAATTTCAACTGTATCACAGTTTAAGTTATTAAAAATATATTTTGATTACAGTGACGTTTTGGAGATGCTTATAGCTGGGTTATAATAAGGTAATAATGAATATATGTGCTCAGTAATTAGTGTGAATAGCAGATTGTGATGGAAAATGACATGTTAAATCCAGAAATGATGATGATGAATGGCATACTCTGCCATGTAGCACGTCTACGCATAAACCTTATCATTACTTAACTCAACGGTGTGATTTTAGGTCATGATTCAGGAAGAGAAGGGGGGGTGGGG
>JAPQRQ010000006.1:21688957-21701553 GCA_037367365.1 Apogon talboti | reverse complement strand
GGGGTGATGTTGTGTCTCGCTGCTGTCCCGGACCCAGTCAGCCTGATGGGATGCATTGAAGGTCGCCCTGTTCTGTGCAGCGTTCAGGGCCTGTCTGGAGCCTGTGGGGAGGCCACTGTGGCATGAAGGAAAGGTGGGGGAGGGCGAGAGAAGAGGGTGGAGGGAGAAAGAAAAGGAAGGAAAAAGGAGAAATACGGTGGGAATAAGTGGTTGATTTAGTGGCAGATGAAGGAAACAGATGTTATTTAGGGAGGAAGTGGAAAAACAAGCATGGAGAGAAAGAGTAGAGAGTGGTGGAACAGAAAGGGGGAGGAGGAGGTGGAAGGGACTGCTAGCACACGACAGGGGGCCATAATTACCATGGCAACCATCAGTGGGCCTTTTCCCTGTTGTATTAGTAATGCTCATACCCTGCGCTCACTGGATGTGGCAGTACACATGCACTAACAGATTTACACCTACATCTTGTTTACCTCTTTACATTTACATTCATAAAATGTTCTACTTTTTCACTTATTCTGAAAAAGGCTAAATTCCTAACAGGCTGTTTACATCCTTCATGAAAATGAATATTCCATTAATATTCCTGTTGACATGCTGCTGTGCATACCCCCAATTAAAGTAGAAAGTTTTCCACTGATGTTAGATGTTCCACTGAATAAACACAGTTTTTCGCTTCAGTCTCCTTCTTGAAAAGGTTAACTTTTGAATATTTGAACATATCTAAAAAAGAAATCTGTTCATACTGACTTTCATAATATTAAAAAATGTGTGTGTTTCTCTTTTTCAACATAAATGTGGATGCAAATGAGATACTGTACACTTCCCCCCAAAACCCACAAATTGGTCTACATGACATCTGTCCAATTTTTTTACATCTTCATATTTGGAATAATAGTAGATTATTAATGTGCATGTTAACATACTCTCTGATCCCAAAGAGTATCGTAATCAAGATGTCTGCTTGGGTCTGTATAGAATTATTAAACGTACAGCTCTGGGAAAAAAATAAGAGGCCTCTAGTTTTACTATATACAACGCATTAACACATACTGTCACGCTGAAGTCAGACAGGACGTGTAATTTGTTTCAGTAAAATCACAACTGAAAATACAAATTCATGTAAAGTGTTATAGTTCACAGCATTTTTGGCAGAAAATGTTTCAATTTGTTCTCAGAGCTTGAATAATGCATAAAAACAACATTCATGCTAATGTTTTAACTTAGGAAGAGTTCCAGAAACAGTGTTTGGTGCCTTGATCCTCATTTACAATCTCATGCTGTGCTCTCTTTTGCTGTTTGGTGCTTTATGACACACAAATGCAAGCAGTTCAGCTTCATTTGATGGCTACTTCATTTGGAGTTGTCTCTTTTTTTTTTTTTTGCCAGAGCTGTATTTTGCTGAGGTATACTATAGGTGAAGCAAAATATGTTAAATTGTACACCAAATTCTAGTTTATTTTCTTATTTAGTGCATACTGAGCTCTTTTCTTATGACTGGCATCATGTCAACATGGCTAATCAATTTGGCTACTTGTTCCTAAAACAGGAGCCTAATAATATGCCTGTTGGGAAGTCTGTTCATCTGAATATTCATATATGATGCTCTATAAAGCAGCAGGACAGTGCATGTGGGGTGGACTTAAAATAAACTACAGCACTGTGCCTGTGGTCATCATAATGAAGTGACATTTCACCCAGGGTTTTGTTCATTTGTACAAACAATGGAGCTTAGTTGCACAGAGGAAGAAGCTGCAGTAAACCGGGCAGAAGAAACACCTGTTTATAACCTTTTGGGTGATCTATTCTGTTGTTGTTAAAATATCAGAACGCTGAATTTATCTAAAGATAGTCAAGAGTTCTGTGTAAATCAAAGTAGCACATGACAGGTTTCTGAACAGCATGTTTATCATCTTCAAACCCTTCACACACGCACTGAAATTAAGCAGTGACTCACTCATTCTGTGCATCGTAATGTGGCTGCAGGTCTTCATTGTGTGGCTCCACCTACTTACCCACAGTTCTGCTGGGAAGACAGTGGCCACAGAGCTGCCATCTGATTGGCTGTCTGTCTCCAACAACAAGCAGTGTGATTATGTGTTTGCTCGTGTCCATTATGTATCTGTGGATGCATGTCGGCTGTGACATTTAGCTGTAAGTTGAGTGTGTCTGTAAATGTGCATATGTGTTTTTTTGATCGTGACATTTTAGACATGTTCACAGTGTATCTCTACAAAATGTGTCAGACCATCTGTCCCTATTATGTTTAAAATTCTCTATGTCAGGAAAAGTTTGATAGACTATCACAAGATGTGCCACAAATGCTCTCCTGGGTGCTGGAAGCCAAAGGTCAAAGTCACTGTCACAGGTTTTTCCATTCCATCTCATACAACATCTCAGGACTGCTTTGAGAGAGTTTCTTCAATTATTCAATTGGAGGCAAAAATGAACTGAAATAATTTTTGTGGCCAAAGGTCAAAATTGCTCTGACTTCATACATTTGTTTATCCATTCTATGAATACAACATCTCAGAAATATATGTTTTCGGTTGGTAGAAGCATTTATTGGGACTTAAGGATGCACTAAAATATTTCGGTGGTCAAAGGTCAAGGTTACTCTGACTTCCCGTCCACTCGTTTCTATAAATGTGACATCACAGGAGCGCTTTGACAGATTTTGCTTCTTAGTCTGTATGTTCAGATGGACTCACAGCTGAACTGATTACTCAGTGCTTCTACCCATAGTTCAACGCAACAAAAAGACAGAAGAATGAGAGAGAAGAGAGGCTGGACGGTGAAGTTTTTCAGGCTTGAACTCTAGATGTTTTCTCAAAACCCCAGAGTTTTTATAGGTTTTTAAAATACCTTCAACTGCATATAATTCTCCTTCTTTCCGTCTGAGCTCACCAGGAACTGAGCATCATAAAACTCTGCTGACATGTCTCTTTTTTAACAAACCCAATGTCGAAACGTTGCAATGAGACGAGATCAGAATTATGATAAAATGCATAATTCATACCTAAGAGGAAAACCCAGATAGCCAAAATGGTAAAAGAATGTACTGCAAAAGAAACGGCAAAAGACGGCTGTGAATTTATTTTAGAACATTTTGCTGTGAAGGTGATGAACTTATATCCAGTACATCGCAATAAGTTATCTACATTTTAAAGTACTTAAAATTACTGTTAAAGTAGGTTAGATTATAAAATGATCATTATATTAAAGTTATATCAGTGCTGAAAATAATATTTATCAGCGGTAATTGTTTTTATACTTAGAAATGACAGGAGGTTAGAGTTAAATTTGTACTATTTATCTCTCTTGTGTAAACATGAAGCCAAAGTAATTTCCATAGTGCTGTTATTTTCACACTCAACTGTGCACAAACTACTGATACAATGGATATCAAAATGTGAATATTTCAATATTAACGTATTTAAAACAATGGCCAGAAATGTGAAACTTTGGTGCTTGTTGTATTTATGCAGTTTTTATCAACTAAATATTCATTTACATCAAAAATATTATAAAGCAGTTACATGATACGGAGTCTGTAAATGGGGAATAATTTCTAGGAGCCAGATGTTTGCAACGTCTGGAGGAAAAAACTATTAATGGATCAAAAAAAAAAAAGCCTGAGTGAAAAGACAGTCTGTCAGAGTGGGAGAGATGATATTTAGGAAGAGCAAGGGAGGCAAAATAGTATTTAATATCATGTACAGGAGTAAATATATTCTTTTTTTTTTTTCAAATGCATAGAAATAACTCTCATTGCCAACAGTAACATTACCTGATTCTGTCAAACAGAGACGCGATGGATGATGAATGTCCTATTTGCTGGCCTTGTTAAGAAGACACCCGAGTCTGTGAGTCCCTGTAGGGTTGTATCTAAATGGGTTACACCACTACCGCCACCGTCTGGGTCCGTCGCAGTTCATGGTGGTGCAACATGTTGGCCGGAGGCTGACTGCCTGCCAGCCTGCCTCAGCCATCCATCCACCCACCCACCACAAACACACACCGAGAGGCTCCGTACAGAAATAGTTGGCTCTTTTTCCTGATATTGATCATACAGAAGCACTTTCAGCAACAGCATAGAACCTGAACCTAAAGCAGCGCTTCAGAAGTTGTTTTAATTGGTTCAAATGTGTAGAGAAAAGAGGAGCCTGGTGTTTGATCCTGTTGTGAGAGTGATCATCCTGACTTTTCATTAACTCCTTCTCCCTCTCATCTGCGTCTTAACATCTTCCTTTGTTCCTCCCGACTGGCTCAATATGTGAATGAGTCATAAGTCACAGCCTTGGGAGAGAATCAGCAGGAGGGATACGTGGAGCTGTTTGTTTCATAACACCGAGTACCTTTTTATTCAGCTGCTGCAGCCTCCAGTTGCTCTGCTTGGCACGATGATGATCCAGCAATTTCCACCCACTCACCACGTTAAAAAAAAAAAAAAATGCCAAAGGAGTGAAAATAAAACAAATATTAGATGCAATTGACAAAACAAAAGTGTTGTTTATGTGGACTAACAAGCAGGAGTTTATTGATTTACTCATAAAACCTTCCTCTGTGGTGTTTAAAGGCTATCTTTGCCTTCATCTTTTTTTCAGATTGAAAGTAGCCATTTCAATCATGAAATACTGTTTATACACAACTCTGTTGGTAAGTTATTTATGGATCAATTATCTTCCACTCAAAAATCATAGAATAGCTACTGGTCCCAACTCATAGGCTAAGAAATTGCAGGTCTTCTTTATTTTATTAATAAACCGAATATCTTTTGGTTGCAAACAAATCAATTTATATGTTAACTTATAATTTAGCAGAGGTTAAAGGACATTTAATCATTTTCTCATTTTTCGTTGAGTCTTCAGTTGCTAATCCAAGTTAGTCAGTAATTTATCAGTTGCAAATAATCAGCGGTATCATTGATACTTCTCTGATGTAGCCGTAAAGTCTTTGCTGACACAAATTCATTATTTTGCCTGAGAGAAACCTGCGATATCATGATATTCAATTTCACTTGGACAAACAATACAGAAGACAGAGACTGTAGAGGGAAGTGAACATATTTTTAGATGATAGCCTATTGCACCTCATGTGTCTGTCCCTGTAGAGTTTATTTTTAATAAACCAGGGAAGTGGTCATGTTAATATGATCTATTTCTCAGGAGGCGACTTCTTGTGAACTGGAGTTTGATCTGAACTTACAGTAGGTTTTGCTGTGATTATGGTTCAAAGCATATACAACCTGATTATATATTATTTTAGGGTGAATTTAATAATGAAACACCTTCATTTTTTACCAAACACATCTGGAACTTATACTTCAGATTTCATACTTTAGATTTTTGTTCTATTTTTTAAAACTGTATTTATTTCTGTTCTTATGGTGTGATTTTTTTTTCTTTTTTAATCATTGCACACTGTATTGGTCTGAGCACCCTAGACAAACTGTTGTGTAATAACAATAAAGTCTATTCTGATTGTGATTCTAGGAGTTTTTAAGTGTGGTTATGACACAGTAACAAACATGTTACAATCTGCTTGTGTCAAACACCAGAATCATACATTTTTAAGACACCACTTGTGTGAGTTTTAGAGACATCTGAACAAGGCCGACTGTGAAACTTTGAAATATGGAGTAAAATTACAGGCGTTCATTGTTTTAAGGATTTATTAGGTCTGATAAAACTCCTAGTAAAACATAGCTGAATCAGGGAGTTCTCTGCTACAGGAAAGAAAACTTCCAGAGAACAAAGCAGCACTCTGATTAATTCACAGCCTTTTATAGAGCGCAGACGTTTTGACACTACTTTGTCTTATTCAGAGTCAGAAAGCAAACATAATCAAATCAAAATGCATTAAGCATGTCAGTAACGTCTAAAAATAAAAACCCTACTCTTTTCTAGTAAAACCATAATACACTGAGCCGCGGTGCTATCTCTCTGCTTCCTTAACATCCTTGACGCTCCACCACATCACAGCCTCTGAGGCCGGTGTTGCCGAATATGGGGGCTGATGGATCTATATTAGAATAACATCAGCGATGTGTAACGCCACAGACGGAGTCATTTCACCCATCCACTCTTACCCACGGCTGGTGAATGCTCAATGCCTGCTTACAAAAGCAGAACAGAACAGAAACTCCTCGCTTTCATCTCCTGCCAGTTTTATCACCAGGGGACGTGGTGGAGCGCACAAGATAAAGGCAGAGGAGAGTGGGGATGAAAAGAGATGGGGCGAAAAAGGGAAGATAGAGGAGTTAAGACAAGGAAAAATCAGGGTTGTATAAGCAGTTTGGAGAGGAAGAAGACTTGCCCAGTGCTTTGGAGAAGTGAAAGAGACAGCCGTTGGAGGGTGTAATGTACTCACAGGAGAAGGAAGAGGAGGAGAAGAGATGCCATGCAAGGGTGAGAAGGGGGATGGTGGAGGTTTGGTGTGTTTTTTTTTCCCTTTCCTGTATGTGTGTGTGTGTGTGTACGTCTGGCGTTGAGGGGTGGCCAGAGCAGAACTGTGTGATAGTCGTGTGCCAGGGCTGCAGATGGCATGGCATTGCTGTCAGAGGTACGGCTAGACCTCCTTCTACTGTAACACTCACACTGTACAACTGCCTCTATACAAACCACACAGCTGAGAGAGATTTGGAGGACGGGGGAAGGGGTGAGTCAGTGGAGAGGAAGCACAGGCTGAAATGGGGGAGGGAGGGAGACCAAAGGAGCAGAAGAAACTGGACGGAACTCTTACATATGATGGGATTAAAAAGACGAGGAGGGAGGGTAAGGGAGTGTGACAAGAAGGGGAGGAGAGGAGGAAAATGCTGTGGTTGTGACCTTTAAGCAGTCAGGGAGGCCTTTTTAAAGCTCCATTTGTTTTTTTTTTTTTAATTAATATGTGAAGGACAACACTGAAGAACTCCATCCAGACCAAACTGATTTATATCACAGTCCTGACAGGCCCTGATGACTCCTGTCACAAGAGTAAATACGATTTAGTCAGGAATAGGCAGGGACTAGAGTCAGCCAGTACTGTACTAAAGGTGGTCTAGTGAAGACTCTTTTCAGTTTCATAGAGAAACTGTATTAATTATAATAAGCCTGTATGTATTTGAAGCGCTGTCATTTTCTGGCCCATGTCCCTGCACTTTGAGTAAAACCATTTTAGTGAAGCAGATATTAGATTTGTACTTAACCCTTAGAGACCTAAAGCTTCCGGATTAATTTTTCTCTACATTAAAGCTTTCCTAAGCAATTCACCACAGTTTACTACAATATTATCCTCTGCTTGTTGCATCTTTATCAGAAAATCAGTTATTTCCCTATATATTTAACCTCCTAGGACCCACTGTCCACATATGAGGACAAGAAATTCACAGCTTTATACAAAAAAAAAAGAAACAACTGTCCACCGCAAATGACATTCCATAAAAAATTTTAAGAATGTATCTGAAAAAACTGCTGCATCATGATGTTTCCAATATAAGCAGTTATTTAATTAAAAAAAGCCAAAACTCAAAAAGTGTGGGACTCCCGGGTCTTAGGAGGATAATATACTGATTGTGTAGATGTTCTTAAAAACTTAAACTCAAATATTATTCTATGAAAACAGAGAAAACTGATGAAAGAGTGACTTTTTTCAGGAAAAGGTATCATTAACAGAGTTTAAAAACAAGGGTGGCTTTGTAATGAACTGGTGACACATCCAAGGTGTACCCCACCTTTGCCCACTGGTAACCGGTATAGGTTCCAGCAATCATTTTGACTACTAAATAGATTGGAAAATAAATAAAAAGTGTTTACAAGCATTGTCATTTGTTAAACTACATGACTTTTACCAGTGAATCAGTTTTGCAGAAAATGGTGGTGTTTCTATATTCATTACAGAGCCTCTGAACATCCAAACAAGCTCTGATGCTGCTGAAAATCTGAGAAACTGTATTTTAAACTTGAATTATTTAAATGTATTAGTGGTTGGAAAGTTACTGAATGTTTTAGATCAGTAGATGCTTTTGTTTTGCCATTGACTGTTTAGGTATTTCAGGGTAGAACAGTAAACTTAATCAAACATTTGCATAAAAAAATTATTTGACTGACAGTTCGGTGTCACTTATCAACCATAGCTACAGTCATGCTGTCTGTCAGTAGAAAAATGCATTTTATTCACTAAACAGACGCTCTGAAAATCCAATTTGGCAGACAAACAAGTTGTCAATCACATCTGTCAATCAGAGCCCTACATGGCAGACATGAAAACCTACTATTTGCCCTAAAATCTTACAGTCAAGAAATAATTTAAGGATGGAGCACAAGAACTCTTGTTACAGAGTGTAAATAAAAGCACTGAGACCAGAATGACTCCTCGGAAAAAATATTGACATTTTTAATTAAATGTAGAGAAGGTCAAGGTAAGTCCATGGAAGCCAGGGCCGTTAGTATTATTACACTGTAAGATATTTCCACATAGGATTCATTTTGGGGCTGCAATTCTTGCCTCTTTGTCTGTATTGGACTTCAGTCAAAGCAGTAGGCACTATTTTGTGGTGTTGTTGGATAAAAATCCAATAATCACCTCACCATGTTGTAATTCAAGTGGTTTGAAAGGAAACTTGACTTCTAGATTATTTATTGCAATCAAAGAAGAGAGACAATAAACATATAATACAGAGCAGATATATAGAAGACACAGAATAAATACAGTACATTATAAGTGAAAACAAGTACCTTTACAAAGAAGAGCCAAAAAAAACCAATACATGCTTGTCAAGTGTCCCTCCTAATTTTGGAAGGACAAATGCTACCTGAATGAATTTAAGCCAATGCAGTTTCTGATATAACTTGGTAAACTGTTCCAATAAGCAGTTCCTTCAGAACCTAATGGAAATTTCTTAGCTCTCTTATCATAACGGGGGATTTTGACCAATTCTGTCAGAATGATTGACAGCTGTACGGGCCAATCACTGTCAAGAGTCCATCAGACACCTTCTCTATTCCGTGACTCCCAAAAAATAACCCAGGTTGTTTTGGCTTCACTCTTCCATAACGGCTTCAAATTGAATAAATGTTGACTATCTTTATATATAGCCTGTGGTTAGAGCTGCATAAAGAGAGGGTGTATTTTCAATTCTGGTGTTTTCTTTGCCTGTTTTAATGGCCTAGTATTTTGTGGAATATGTCTGGCAGAATAAGGCATTACTAAGTCTTTTATAAATGACAGTATGCTGATAAATGACTACTTAATGGCATTTATGTGTACCTTAACAGAAAGTGTTACCTAATGCTCTTGTAGCTATGATTGTGATCCGTGTTGTGTATAATATTCCAGTTCTGAAATGTAATCCTATTAGTTTCAGAGGCTTTTTCTATGAAATTATGAATCGCTTTAAAGTGTCTGTCAAAGCTTTTTTTAGTCTGTAGTTGAAAGTCGTGGCATCAGCTGAGAGGAAACTGAAACAGATGCCCTTTTCTGACACCCCCAGAGAGAGAAACAGAGAGCAAGTGTGAGAGGAAGATGGATGGAGAATGCAGAATATTCATCCTCTGTAAGCCACCAGTAATGAGAATTTGCTGAAGCTATTTGCACATATCTAACGCCCTGTGCTCCGGTGGACAGTGCAGAGTGAACCAACTGGCTGTTTATATTTATCCTCACAGCTCCATGCTGATAAAAGCCATGTTGGTTACTATCTGAGCTTTCCCACTCCGGGCTGACACTAAATGCATCTTTGCATGGACTGTGGATGGTTGACATTGAAAACTTGTCCTTGTTACACCCCGGTTTTGATGCCGGTGAAATTTGACGGTTGCTGATCCAGCACTGAGGATGAACCTTAGTGGTCAGACTTTTCCAGATTTGTGCATATACAAGAAATGTATATTATGAAATATAATATTAAAAATGTATGCAATGTTTATGTAAGGTTGCAATATGTGCATGTGTGGTTATCTGCACCTGATAGATCTTTCACAGTATGTTTCTATAAGTAATTTAATGTAATGTACCTCCATGTAAAAATCGGTATTTCATATTTTTCAGTGGATGCTCCACATATCCTCCCACCTAAACAACTCATTTATGGCCAGAAAAAGATCATGATAAGTGTTAAAATAAGGATGTTACATGGCAGATGTTACAAAGATCTGCATTTATGTTCAGCTGGAACAAACACTGGCCACCACAGTCCATAGAGTCTGTTATTCCACTATGACGATCCCTAACCACATGCACTTTAAAACCACAGGATATGACACATGTAAACACTGGTCATTTTAATCCCAAAAAGTATTTTTTTCTGTTGAGGTCAGGCTGGGAAGTTACATACTGTGTGCTTTTACACTGACTTCTAACACATGGCTGTATCAGTATTGGAAATAATGAAAGCTCATGATTTAGCCATTAATTTACATGGATACTTTGTAGCTTTATTACCTCACAGATTAAAGCTGACTGTATTAGATTCTGTGCCAAACCATTTGGCAGTTTCCTCTGTTGACCTCTCCAAGACTCAATCATCTGTCTTATAACCAGTAAAATGATCAGAGCATAGAAGATTCAAGTAAATTTAGAAGTACAGGAAGCGGAGCAATAATAGCAAACGTACCCTTAATTTTATTTGACGTGAGCGTGTTTGGCCTCGGTTGAATGAGGCAGGTTTGAGACAGAGGCAGAGGACAGTGGCCAACGCTCTGCTGAGCTGAAGGCAAGAGTCTGCCCAGTGTCCACAAATGACATCACCAATCAGATAATGGCCCAGCTACGAGCCACAACAAAATTATGTCCCTGTCAGGGAGCTCAACTACGGATATAACCCCAATAAAAGCCTCATCTGTGCTTTATTAAACTGCACTTATCTGCTATTTGAATGCCTGTTTTAACTCATGAGCCTTAAAGTTAATATAGGAAGTCGTGGATCTTCTTTTTGCTCTTGGACACCATAGGATGCAAAATAAATGCATCCTATAGTCAAATAGAAGCATATCTCCATGAAATGCTCTTCATTTTCCTCCTGAAGAAGCCTCACATAAACCCATAAACCCGCTCTGAGACCCAGAGACATATTACAGACAAAAAGAAATCACTCATCTGAAGTTCTGGAAACTGCAGCGGAGAGCATTAAATGATTTCATCTTTAGTGAGGTCATTGAGACGATAGCTTCCTCACTTGTATAAATATTTAAGTAGATGAACATTAATCCTGAGTCAGCGACTATTTTTGGAGAGTGGAACAATGCAGGAGGGTGGAAATTGATGGAGTGAGGTAGAAGAGGGGCCCGGCCAGAATCTTTGCCATGATTTGATTTAGTAATAGAGAGTAAACACGTGATCTACTGTACCAGACCAAACAAAGCAGAAAGAGTAGAGCGAACCCACCTCTAACCTCCCTACTCAGTGTATCTGTGAGAGATCTAACAGGATAATCTGACATCTTTTCCTCCTCTTCCATCCCAGAATCGATGTTACGCTGTTGGTAATCCATGCAAATATGTTTAATTTGCCAGCAGTTTCCAGGCAAGACAAGCTGTGTGAGTGTTTGAGGTATTCGACATGCCAGAAGGTTTTGGAAGAGACAAGAGCCCATACTAACCCTGGAGGGAGAGCATTAATAAATGTAAGAAGGAATGAGAAGGAGATGGAGTTTAGAATATAAGTTATGCAGTATTAGGTTGAATCAGAAAATGAACTCCATCATTCAAACTGAATAATCATCACTAACGGGATGTTTTACAAGATACTGGTATCGGCAGAACTCCGCTCTGATGGTGGCTGATAACGAATGTTAAATTTCTCAACAGGAATTACTGACTTTGAAGGAAAATAACTGGCTCCACTCTTACTAACTCATTACTTTAAACTTGGTGTTCATTTCAGCAGATATCCAGCTTCTAATAAAGACAGTTCATTTGAATACTTCCATCAGCGTTTTCCTGCTCCAAAACTTTTTTTCTGTATCAGCCTGTAAAAGTCACTCTCGATCAACCCACAGTAGTCCTATCAGTGTTGATTAATCATTGATATGGTCGCTATATGGACAAAAGTATTAGGACACATCGAACTCAGGTGTGCACAGGATATACAGAGAATTGAGATACCATTTCTCTTTCACCTTGTAAATAAATGCAAAGCAATTTTTAAAAAAGAGGTAAAAATAGAATAAGGATAAATAAGTGTTATAAAGAATAAACTATAACAGAATATAAAGTGTGTGTATATCAATCTATTTACAATAGGTAGTGCAGTACAGTAACAGTTATGTAATGAACTGTTTTATATTCTTACCATAAATAATCATCCAGTTTCTTCAACTCTCTCTCAGGAGAAAAATCAGCTTTTAAACTTAAAAGAAATATTGATTTGACATTTATTGAGATAACATTTCATATCAACAGGAATGGTTTTGTCCGACAAGCTGCAGGTCCAAATATGTCCAAATATGTTTGTCCATACACTATATCTTACCAGACACAACTGTAAACAATGACCACCAAGACACATTCTGATCCAATCATTCATCCCATTTGCTGAGGTTTAACCCATTTTAACCCAAGTTAACAATTTTTAGATTTTTGTAACAATTTTCAGAACATTTGCATAAAATGGGAATA
>JAPQRQ010000006.1:21675040-21688857 GCA_037367365.1 Apogon talboti | reverse complement strand
TAACCAATCCTTGTCATTATTTTCATCGTTTTTTATGCTGTCCTCAAATGAGGACAGTGGGTTAAAATGGGTTAATGGGATGCATTCAACCACATATTTAAACTCTACAGTGTGTCCCAATGACAGAAAATCAGCCGCTCATGTGACAACAAACTGGCCTTCTAAAGGAAGTAATGAAATAAAAAGAAAATATACTATCTTAACTGTTATAGTCAGTGTTCTGTTATCCTTTTTGCAGTGTGACCGGTTATGTCTGTTTTTAAAATGATAATCTCCATCAGTCAGTTTTCTGATGATTAAAATGCATATAAAAGGCAGATAAAGTTGGAATAAAATATATGTTACCTCTTCTCACGAGATGATTGTGAAAATGTGATCTACTCTTGATAGGTAAAGTGTAACTGGGATTCAGTACGTAATCATTGCACCAGGTCAAAGGTGATCACTGATGTGTATAAATCAGAATAAAAAATGGAATGTGTCTGAAAACAAAATTATTCCAACTTTATGGGCAACAGTGTATTTATACAGTATCTCATAGAAGCTCTAGTGTGTAATGAAATTACAGGAAGTATTGAAATTACAAATACAGCATTGATAACCAGTATAGCCAGTGTTTTTTAGTCTTTTTGCTGTTTGACTGAAGTTGTGTCTGTATTTGTTTTATGCATCTTGACCCCGTTGCAAATGAGGGTCTCAATCAATGTGTTTTCTGATGGTTTTAATATATAAATGAATGAATCGATGAATGGCAGTGGTCAGCTGGACACAACAGACACACAGGTGTGAACGATGACATGTCATGGATGGCTGACAGACACTTTAGTACCAAGCGTAAACAGGACCACTGAGACTTCCTGTCAACCTAGAGTTCTCTAAATGTATACTCCTTCACTTTTCATCATCTCCTCATCTAAAATAGTTACAGATTCATCTATTAGGCTGCTTCCATCACTCTTCACGTCAGAAAACTCCTGAGGGGTGCGCCATCAAACAAGAGCAATAAAAACGTGTAATTAGGAGATTTTTTTGACACCATATGGGGCTTCATGGTCTTTTTTTATACAGTGACACATAATCAAAGACATCATCTGCGCCACTTGTTTTAAGCAAAATGCTTTTTTGATGAAAGCAAGAGCTTTCATCATCTGCGTAATAACAAATCACAGCAGTCATTATGTATATTTCCTCTGAGGAAAGAAAGCTGTTTTTTTATTCCTTGTGTCATTTTGACTGATATAAGTGAGCCAACAAGCATCTGCTGCATTGTGTGAGTGACAGCTTCTCCTAAACTGCACACGGCAAAAGATGACATTAACAAGAATAAAACACATAAGAGAAAATGAGGTTTAAAAGAAGAGAAAGAAAGAGGGCTAATTCAGGTGATACCTAGTGATGGTGGAGTGAATGTTATGTGCTGTGTTATGTCAGCGCAGATGAGCCTTTGTGATACTGTGAGCATTATTGTCCCTCTCAATAACAAGGAAAGGCATTCGCAAAAATGCTTTTGGGTGGAGCTATTCTTAGTCAGCCTGGAGAGACGGGCTACAATGTCCGAGAGCCATTACGTCAGCGTGTTAGATGTGATTTTCTTCAGAGAAAAGTGTGCGAGGCAATTTCATAATGGTGACTATGCACTGTTCAGTCATGTCAGTAAATAAATGTTTTGTAAGAGCAGAGGCAGTAGTCGTGGTGGAAGGTGAGAGGGAGATAGATGCGTCTTTGTTCTAAGGTGAACAGGGATTAAATGGGTGGAGGAGTGAAGGACGAGGTCAGAGATGAACGCTGCTGTGAGGATGTGTGTCTCTGTAGGTGGTGAACGAGAGTGATGGGTCTCTCCATCTGCCATTATCTTCCTGCAGAACTAATTACAAGGTGATGGACAGCAGACTAATCACCGAGGCCACGAGTGGCTTTAAATTAGCCGTCTCGTGGCGTTGTGACTATGTGATGGAGAGGGACAGCGGAGGAGGGGGGGGGGAACATGGCTCCAGAGGGAAGACAAGGTGATCTGGAGAAAGAGAAGGAGTTGAAAACATTTAATCTGAAGGAAGTGATAGACAGAAAGATAAAACATGCTTTTATTTTCTGCTGCTAACGCCGACTGTCTGCTTCCCCCACTTTACTTATATCCTCTGTATCTGTTATATTCAGAAATTCACTCATTATTTGGCTTTTTCTGCTCTATCTCTATCTCTATCTCTGTCCTCCCTCGCCCTCTGTCTCTCTTGTCTTGTTTCAGCTCCCTGCCTTTTTTTCTCTCTCTCCCTGACTCTTTTATTCCTCCCAGGCTTTGGCACTCTGTCTGCTAAATGAAAGCCAGTCTCTATGCAGGCTCTGTTTTTTGAGACATGATGCTTCAGGCGAACCAGTGGGGTTCCTGAGCATGTGTTAACCACTCCCACTCACCGCACCTCTCATTCGGCATTCAGGCAACAGAAACACACACAACGCAGCACAGGCACATGGAAACAGGCACACACACACACACACAGAGGCACATATTTATACATTCACAACAGGCAGCTGTCTTTGCATGTGTTGGGTTTTTTTTTTTTTTTTTTTACAAATGAGCAGATTTGTACAGTAAACGTTTTCAGTTATGTTTTTCCCATTCTGTTCTTTCTAATTTCCTGGGCTTTGTCTACTCTTGCAGTTCTTTAAAACCTGCCAGTGATTTACTGGGACACACTGAGATATGGCAGAGACACTTAGTCCCATTACACCGATGCTAAATCAGCGCAGACAAAGCCAGTGTCACAGCGTCACACAAAACCTCCGCTCATTCCTTTTTCCTCTCATGAAGTCCCTCATTAAGACAAATCTATCTGCCTCGACCGAACTGCTTTCATCTGGTGGAGTCTCATATCTCATTATTCGTCCTTTCTCATCTGTCGTGTACTCATAAAAGCTGTGGGAACACTGCATTTTTAATCAAAATAGAATCAGCAAGCCCTTTCTGATACGCTGTTGTGCAGGGTCAGACAAACCCAGAGATATCCAACCTCTTTGGTTTGTGTCTACTCATGTTTTAATCAGATGGAAACGTTTAAGATGCAACCAGTTTACACAGGTGTAAAGAGTACTCACAATCCTTATAATTATATCCATGAATAAACATCCCAATATATGGCTGAACAATATGCAAAAAAATCATATTATTTTGGTGGACATTATGTTTGCAGTATCACCCACATGTTAGTAGGAATGGTAATACAGTATGTGCATTTCATTTTCACTGACAACAAAAACAAAAATCATGTGATTTTGCTGTGGTCTATACCCAACAAGTATTTTCCTCATATCTGTAGAATATGTAGAATATTTGTCAGTCTGGGCCTCTGATTGTATTTATCGTCATTAAAACTTGCAGCTCCTGTATTTGGATATTACACTCACTCAAAATATGATTAGATTTTTTTAACAGAAGCTGAAAAATGGTTTCTAATTGAAGTGAAAGATTTAACATATTTTAGATATACAGGTATATTCAGCAAATATTAGTATAAGAGTATTGTAACACATTCAAGATATGTCAGTGTGTAGAATTACACATATTGCAGAAGGGCTCCTTTCAAAGTGTCATATAAGATAAGATAAGATAAGATAAGATAAGATATTCCTTTATTAGTCCCACAATGGGAAATTCCAAATTTACATCAGCAAGAGTGAAGTAAACAAAGCACACAAGAGGAAAATGTTACTGAAAAATATTAAATATTCTGTTTTATCTTCAACAAATACATGTAAGAGTATTTCAATATGTGTAATACTTTGTGTAATACTGTGTGGATATTGTACTACATTATATTCTAAACATATGCTTTGTCATGTAAAAAGTAACTATAAGTGTTGGATTGAAAAGCAAAAAATGCCATTAGTGTAATTTGGATTTCCACTTAAATATGTTTAATTGTGTAAATACGACCCCTGTAAGATACTAGCTACACCTTCCAAATAATTCAATTGATGCTAAAAAGTACAGTATTTTTATATGGATAATACAGTTCAAATACAATGTACTTAAACAATGTAAAGTGACTCTTATCTTTATCTATTTTCTACTTTTTTAAAAATCTATTTTGTCAATTGAATTTTACAGTATTACACAAGACTGACACTCAATAAACAAAGTAACTTACACAGTACTAAAAACAGAATGAAATGATTATAATCATTCCATACATACACATTTATTTATTTTCTTCTTTTCCTGTTATATACAGTAGCAGCTGTTTCTATTTGTTGACTGTAATACAGACAGTTAGCTCAACAACGAGTTCCAAATTGACATCAAATTATTCTGTCCTGTCACGTGTATTTTATGAGTCCGTCACTGAGTCTAACACGGGACACGCTGATAGACACGTGTCTCAGTGTCTGTGACTGGGACACCTTGACTCCAGCAGTATTGGTCTGCTGTTTTTATCGGCCTTTGTCTGTCTGTGTCCCTGCCCGGCTCTGATGATCCTGTCATTATCACACCCTTAATGCATCTCACCACACTCTACATTTCCTCTGGCATGCCATCCATCTGCCTAATGGGCCAGTAGGGTGCGGCCGGCCAGTCTCCACTTGTGCACATTATTTGCGTCTGTGTACATTTCAATAGCTGCATCTCTTTTCAGTCAAACAGTTCACTTTAAGTCATCTGCTTGTGAGTCTGCGTTTGGATTTGTCTGTGTCATTTAGTTGTGTCATTTAGTTGTATCCATTGTTGATGTGTGCGTTTTCTTCTGCCTGTGTCACTGGTGACTGTGAATCTACTGCATGCGTGGTGTGTTTGTGTGTCCGTAAAAGGTGAACTCTCTTAACTGCATCATCCATTAGGCCATTATGGGCTGTAACTGTATCCTCTGAAAGCATCGCTGCGTTCGCTGCTGGAGGGCGATGATAGATGGGCGTGGGGGGGGATAAGAGTCGTCATGTCGTAGCTGGACGGTTGTAAAAACAAACAGAGGAGCGGAGGCTACAGGGTGGTGTGTAAGATCTGTGGAGGGCATCTGAGGTGATTCCTACTGTAGCAGCATCAACTGACTCCTCATCGTTTCGACCTTCCTGCTCTGCTCTGGGCTGAGTCATGAGCCGCACTGAAAATAAGAGGATTGTCAGGCTCGCTTTTGTTCTTCTTTCTATTAGGCTGCAGTATGTGTGTGTTTTGTTGAAGACGGTGAGGCAGACTTATTTGAATGAAAGCACAGAAGTCAACGTATTTAACAAAACACACACATTAATACTTTTGGGTTCAAAAATACCAGCAAATTTAATCCTGCCATAAGTTACAGAAAACACTAAGAAATAATAATAACACACACTTACACTCAACACACATGGCACACACAAGGTACTGCATGCAGAGACATAAGCAACCTCAACCACTAAATACCAAAACACATTGATTGTTATTGAATTTGTCCATACACTGATGTCCACAATGAATTATTTAGTGTTTTTCACTGGTCTTGTTGATGGGTAAGGCCTGTGTGTGTCTGTTGGAACTCTCATGTGTCTTTGTGTACTTTTGTGGTCAAATAAAGTATTTATCGACAATATATTCAGGAGGGGAATATTGCATTGAGAGTCTTTTATATGACGCCAGTGTTGACTTGTGTACCTATATGATGTCAAATATTCAGCAGTGTTAAAATGCTGAGAAATTTTATTCTGTTTTATTCTGTGAGTGTCATTGGGTATCCTATTAGTTATATCATATCCCCTATTTATCCAGAAACACCAGACAAAATATACAAGTAATAATATGAACTATTTTAACTATTTTTATGCATAATTGTTTCATTTTTCCGGCCAAATTGTATTGGCTTAGTCTATGTGAGCCACCAATTATGTGCACACAGCAATGTAATGTAATGTTAAACGCTAACTCAGAGTCAGTATACAGATCTGTACAAACGCTTCAGGCTGCTGTTAGCTTAGTTGTTTTTTCTGGGTTGTATTAAGTATGCATCTAAATTTCTCTTTATTAAAATACAGCAAGAAAATGCAGAAAAAAATATAAGTAAGAGAAATAAATGCCTTCTATGGATAAAGCCAGTATTTTGTATGACCATTTGGATTTAGAACATCTTTAACTCTCTTGGGTTGATTTTCTGGAAGTTTTCTTTAATAATCTTGTGGTATATCACACCAAAGGACTCACTGAGATGAAAATCATCTTTTGCTAGAGTGTCCTGGTCAAGACAGGAGCAGCAGAAGGTGCACTTATGCTGTCTTCTGTCATTTTCTCTATCCAGATGTTGCCACAAAGCCTCTATAATATTCATATTATTTTCAAATTTGTAGTAATGCTGTGTAATTTTTCCTCCATATCCCATTTGTGTAGATGCTGGCACAGAAACTGAGAAATGCATATGTGTGGTCATTATAACTTTGCTAAAACAACAAACCTGTGACTTCTGCACAGAAGTGTATCTAATGTAAGTTAGCTTTCAGCAGTACAGTGGCTAATATTACTTGCAGCTGTTTTACTGGAATGAAATGACATTACATGAATAGAAATCGCCCAATTTCAGGTGAATATATATATATATATATATATATATATATAAAACCCCATCAGTAAAAATGATATCTGTTTGAGTCACGGTGGTGAAAACAACATCTCCACGGACCCATTCTGCTGCAGAAGCTGATCAGCCTACGTCTTCAGTTCTTCTTTTCATTGACCTATAGTGACAGAATATCTTGTTGGAAGTGTTTACAGCTCAGTGTGTGATATTAAGCAGGGTGTGACCCCACCCTTACTTACATTGGCAGCAAAAATACATGGAAAGCCCCTCATGATTCTGTCTTTTCTGAGCTTTTTAGGTAAAGGATATTAATTCTGGTCCACACTATCAAACAGTAGGTGAGAATAATATATCTTAACGCTAGAAGCTACCAGACCTGCTCCCTGTGTAGATAAAAAAATGGCAAATTTTTATGTAACTCTCGTTTTTGCATTATTATACACTAATGAAAACATAACAATGAATATTACATCCTATTTCTACCAGCAGATTCTATTGAATCCCTGTAAATCTAAGACTGTTAAGGTTAGAATGAGGTAAAGGTTAGGGTAAGGGGTCGGTGGATGCATTATATTCACTCATTGTCTTCACAAATACAGCATGAGACGACAGTGTGTCACTAATAAAGCACCATTAGTCCTTGACCACTCTGCACTGGCTTTTTGTCTAATCTGTTCACATCACACACACACATACACAAGGGATACAGTTCAAGGAGCTCTAACAGCTTTTAACACACTCCCCCTTGTCTTCCCATAGGTCTCACATTTTTCTTTCACCCCTCCTATACTACTCCTCCTCCTCCTCCTCTTCGTCCTGCTGCAGCCATACCCTTGTCCCTCTCCCTCCCCCCTTCCTGTCTCTCACTCCTGACTCACCCTGCCTCGCAGCTAATAGTCCCTGACTCATGTTATTCACAGAGCTGTCTGTGTGTCAAGGGCAGACTCCGAGGAAAAGAGGGAGGATGGAGCCCGGGTTAAAGCGGAGTCACGTCAGGGAGGGCGAGGGGATGACGGCAGGGATGGAGGAGATATGACAGATGAAGTACGAGGAGGGACAGATGGACAGAGGAGAAATATTGTGAGAAGAAATCAGAAAACTGAACAAAATGAAGTGATCAGTGGAAAAACCTCATAAGTGGTGGTGATCACCAGAGGAATTGCGTGTGAGTGATCAGATATCCAGGCCATCAGCAGGGGTTTAAAAGCATTTGGGGACTAAAAGCTATGTGTGCATGTGTGTTCATGTGTGTGTGCGCATATTCACTAATGAAGTTATTCCAATGTTGGCTGATCTCAGAGCTGCTGAGAACTGCTGCTGTAAGACACGTCCGCAGGATTGATGACTACAATGAAATACAAGTCTTATTTCAGAGTGCGGTTCTTCAGTGAATTGCAGTTTGGTTCAAATGTAGTTGGTCTCAGTGCTGTACTTCGCCACCGTGTCTCCTGCCACATCCCAAAAGACCAGAGCAGCAACGGTAGCAAAAGTAGAAGTAGGGAAAGGAAAAAAAGAAGCACTGAAGCAACTTTTTTTGCTTGAGTAGAAGTAGAAAAAAATACAGTCTATGAAATGTACTCAAAGTGAAAAAACAAAAACCTCCCTTTGAGGACATTTCAACCAGCTGTTTTTGTAAAAGTTAACTACACTTCACATTGAACCGAAAATATTGAACATTAACTTTGCTCGAATCAGCAATTCTCTTTTCATTATAAGGAACAGAATCTGAAACATTACAATGACTTTCCTCACCTTTGTACTGTTATGTGTTCTTTGGGTGATATACACCGATGGAAGCACCAAGGAATTGTCTTTTCTTTGTGTTTTTGTTCCACGTAATTGGTCTCAAATGGTTTCCAACCAGGGATTCACTGATTGAAAAACCATGGGCCAACAGCAACAACAATTCTTAAAATGACAATTTGGCCAAGACTCAATGAGGATATTATCACCTGTGGGTTCATTTAATTTCTTTTGTTATCTATCTTCCTCCCTTTATTATAGATACATACAGTACATATTAAATAGGGTAATTGCATTATCTCTGAACAGATACAGATAAAAGATACAGATCAGCCCAAGAATATGAAATAAATCCAGGTAAAACAAAAACACTAAGATTATCATATACACAAAAAAATGAAAGCATCTGATGAAGCTGCAGCCACATCCAAAAGGTGCATCATTCTATACGCACAAATTCAAGCACTGTAAACTTATGGAAAAAAGTGCCACTGTCATTAGTGAAAATGGCAGCTGATAGTGACATTGGCTAATATTCAGCAAATTAAATAGTATAAATAATTCATGTGATAATAATGTAATAATAAGTAACCAAAGCAATGAGCCTGTTATCAAAATGTAACTAATAGAGGTAATAGATATCAGTATTAAAATGTTCTAATAATTAGAACGTCAGAAAAATAACTACTAAAATAAATTTCAGGTATAAAAATGATAAGTATAGACATGTTTGTTACTCTCCACCCCTGTTCAGCATCTGGGCCTCTACATCCTCTTTTGTTGCTCTTCTTTTCTCATTTCTCCTGCCGCCCGCCGTACTTAAATCACATCTGCTTCGTCAGTGAAATGAGACTTAAGCGTCCTCATGTATCCAATCCATCATCCTCCAGCCGCTTTTTTTCCTCCATTCTTGTATTTTGCATGTCGAAGCATCGCTCTCCTGCCCCAGGGGTCAAACTGCTTGCACGATATTTTTGTGTCTTTTCTCCACTGTGAGACATTAGTGTCGGCTATTTATAGTCAGCTCACTGCCATCCTGAGGAAGTGCTTTGGAGACTTGATTGCACTGTGGTTCTTTTAAAAGCCTCAGAGTGAGATGTCAGCAAAATATCCATGTCTTTGTTTTTTACTCATGGGATCCACAAGTCACTTAAACTTTATTTAATGAGACAGAAGCTGTCTACACGGCCTAAAGGAGGAGCATACAGTAGAAATTATTCAGTTTTCTTGTCTTTTTAAATCACTTAATCTACAATTTGTGCATCTGGAAATGAAACGCTTACGTGTCCCTTCTGTGTTGCAGCGTGCCTGTTGCAGTCAGAGCTGGTAAACTATGAAAGAGTGAAGGAGTACTGTCTGAAGGTGCTGAGCCACCAGAGAGACCACTTCAAGGCCATGTATCGTGCCGGGATCGCCTTCTATCACCTGGGTGACTACGAATGTGCCCTACGTTACCTGCGTGACGCCAAGAACCGTGAACCCACAGGTGAGGAAGAGATTTAAGTGAAGGAAGCCTTTAATAACAGTGAGGTAGAGCTCTACAGTCTCTACCAAACTACAGCGTCAACTACAGCAAATGGATCAACAGTGTTCCTGATATTTATTATCACTGACTCGTATAAAATCAGATTTTTAGGTTTTTTTTTGTTTCCGAATTGTAAGAAAAGAATAGACCACTTAACATTTCTAAAGTGAGTTCCTCCATTTAGAAATGTCACAGTTACAGAGAAGATGGAAACTATGCTCCAAAATGGCAACATCAGTCAGTGCTGCTTACGCTGTATGGACAAGTAGAAAGGATAAATTGAATTAATGTGTTTGATTTCAAACAGGGAGCTGACCGACAAAAACATTAATAAAAATAATGACGATTGTCATAATATTAATTCTATATTGGGATAAATATTGCAATGATCATTTGTAATTGACCTTTAGGGTTAATTTTGTTTAGATGTTTTGGTTTTTTTTTTAAATTACTTAATGTTGAAATTTTTTCATCATAATTGTTTTAAATGTTTTACGACTGAATTTCTGAAATATTTGTCATGGTCTGACCATAAATAGTCATCTTAAACCACAAGTAGCTGTCAGGTTTCTTCAGCTTTCACCCAGGAAGAGAAATCGTCCTTTAAACGTAAGGAAATACATATTTGACATTTATTATAATAAATTTTGATAGTAGCTGACATGGACATTTTTGTATCATATCAGCTAGGAAGGGAATTCCAACAAGCTGTAGATTTAATTTGTCCCAATATTGTTTCTGCTATATAATGTTGTATCTTCTAAAGTCTTCTGCAACTTTACACTTCATAAGCAAATATTTTTCAGACAACTTTAGTTACTTTTCGGATCATTTTTGTTTAAGTTTATTCTTTGCTATAAACTGAAGCATTCGTTTATGAGTAGAAGTTGAATTTTCTTTCTTCTTAAACTCAATTACCTCTTTAAATTCAGTCTTAGATTTGCTGTAAACAGTGCTTTTTTGTGAGCTCATGACCAGCTGACTTTTTAGAGACACATGGTTTTCACAGGAAAATAACAATATAAACATATGATGATCTTATAGAATGTGATGCATTGTGACGCTGAGATCAAATGATCTCAACCTTAAACATCTACAGCTGTAAAATGTAACATACAATTTAATGCAGCAGTAAAATTAGTAATAGGAGAGTGATTGGTTGTTCGTCTCTATATGTCAGCCCTGCAATGAACTGGGTGTACCCTGCCTTCACCCATAGGTAGCTGGGATAGACTCCAACACCCCCCCCCACAAGCCTAGTGAGGATAAAGTGGGTTCAGAAGATGAATGAATGAATGAGTTAAATTAGTTGAAAACACACTATATATAATGGTAAAACAGAGGGGCATCATTTTCCTGGACAGTAACTCCTTTTACTTCAGTATTTTACTGACAATACATTTACTTAAGTAAGGGTTGTAATGTAGAACTGTTACTTGTAGCGGAGTATTTTCAGTTTTTACTAAAATATTTGATGACATCTTCCACCACATACAACAGTGTGAATACTGTTCTGTTGCTCCAGTAGAATCTCTTACTCTGACAAAATAAACCTCATGCATCAGTGTCAACAAACCTGGAACATTTAGATAAAGAGAGCTCTGTTTTTAATACCATGGTGTGTTTATACATTCAGGCAATTTCCTCTGTTCATTTTAATAGCCTGGTGTCTGCAGATCATCAGGAAAACAGAAGATAAGAAGATTTAAAAGCTCTACATGTCTTTCCTAAATTTAATCATGTGATAAAATGTTTTTTAAAATTTTATGCTGTGAAACGTAAAGATTTATTAAATTATAAAACATTGTAAATAAAATAGATTGTGGACCTGAGGGGTATTTGTAAATTCACTGGACAAAAGGATAAAAAAGGTGATTAAAAGTTTAGATTTAAAAGTATTTCTATTAAACTGTGGAATGACAGGAGAGTATTTCTGTAAATACAGTATGATGTATAATGGGTTTCTGCTCATTATTTTTTTCCACTTGTTGAGAATGAAGGCAGGTTTATATACACACATTTTGCTTCTGCTTGAGGATATTCAGTTGTTGCTTAATCCAAAACCTGTTGACTTTGTTAATATTGTCTGTAATGTTTGTAGTTGTTCTATTATATGGGATGAGGACTGGAGTCCATTACAGAAACCAAAACTGCCCTTAAAAACCCACTTCTTTCTATTAAGCCTTCTTACCTTAACTGTGGAATACCACTTACCTTAATGCTGTTATTCACTCTGTGTTTAATCTCATGCTCTGATGCTTACTGTATATTTTAATAGAGAATATGTGATGTACTTTCACATAGAGCAGGGGTGTCAAACTCATTTTAGTTCACATACAGCTCAATGCGATCCCAAGTGGACTGGACCAGTAAAAAGACAGACATAATAACCAATAAATATTGATCCAACATGTTCTCTTTGTCTTGGTGTAAAAAAAGAAAAATTACATTGTGAAAATGTGAATAATTTCAACAACCATGTACAACATGAAATTAAGTGAACCCGAAAATAAGTACAATTTCAACAATATTATATTTCAGTTTATTATTAAGACAACTTATGGAACACAGTGGATCTACAAATGCACAAAACATTCAGTAGCAGGCATTATACTGTTAAATTTACACTTAATGTTCTTAATACATTTTAATTTGTACATATTTGTTCAGGTTATTCAGATTTTTTTGAAAAGATGTAATTCCAATTTTTTCACATTAAACCATGAAGAAAATTTGGAGTTTTCATTATTTATAGACAATTTTATTGTGGTATCATTTTACTTGAGATCACTAAACTAAAATGAGTTCAGCATCCTTGATGTTTAATGTCTTCAGTGTAATTTGTGCATTTCGCAAATTAATGCTGCAGGCCAGATTAGAGGCTGACCAGTTTTGGCCCGCAGGCTTTATGTTTAATACCCTTGACATAGAGAGTCATGAAAGGCATCATTACTTTTGTATGTATATCGCACGTCATATTATCATATGGTTCAACTTGTGCCTTGTAACGTCTCATGCAGTAATTTTCTGAAATGTCATTAGAGCAGAAACCTGAGCCACATCTTAACTCCATCTATTTTCAAAGTTGGAGGTATAAACTTAACTGCATCGACAAACTAGGGTTGTATTGATTGGAATTAAAATGAGCCTCTTCTCTTTATTTCCTCACATTGATTCCATCTTCTCTAAATCCTGCGTCACAGACACCAACGTGCTGCGATACATCCAGCTGACAGAGATGAAGATGAGCAAAAGTGGACAGCGGGAACGAGAGAGCGGCAAAGAAACCCAGGGCTAACCCCCGACCTTTTCACCCTCCTCAACCCTTGACCTTCGACCCCTGTGAGCAGTCCTACACCGACCCTCCCTCTCTCCGCCTCCTCTCCTCCTAGACTGACCCCCCTGATGACAGCGCAGCCCGCAGACTGAAGAGACGACCAATCACCTGTCAGCAGTGGACAAAAACAGGAGACAAATCAAATGCTGTCTGTTTCCCCTCTTTTTCACCCTCCTCTTCTCCCCTTTTCTCCCTCAGGTGCTGTGGTTCCTCTTCCCTAGATGCAGACAGTCAAGCAAACATAAAAAAAAAAAAAATCAAAAAACAAGGAAATGCTGTATTATACTCATATGAAACAGTCTTTGTGGTGGAATGAAAAAGGAGCTTCAAATCGTACATATGAATAATGGACATTTGCGTGGTTTAATGTTTTGAAAACATAAAATGCATTTTGTTTCTGCTCTCTTGCTCTCTCTTTTTCTCTGTTCCACTCGGCCTTTTCTCTACATCTATACTGAACTCAAGGAGATGAGTGAGGGTGGGCCGTCCAGCCACACCAGGAGAAGGGCGGGGGTGTGAGGAGGCAGTTCAGAGCATTAGCAGGGTTTGGTGAGGGGTCTGTGTGACACATATCAAGACCATAGCCCAGTTTGATTGTCCATCATACCTGCTATCCCGTCACAACAGGGCTGACTCAGGCCCAGACTATGGGACAGACTAGCACCACAAGTCTTTATTTTGACTT
>JAPQRQ010000006.1:21660821-21675017 GCA_037367365.1 Apogon talboti | reverse complement strand
CTTTCTGCTTCATCTAATGCTTTTCTCTCTTTTAATTCCTGGATGCCATGTCTCTCAGTTTCTGGACTGTTTTTTCAATTCAAGGGCTAATTCAAGTGTTTGTAATCCGTGTACTGGGGTTTTTAATTTGCTCTCGATGTTTATCACACTCAGTAGTGATCAATAGTAAATGGCATCCGTGTGTGCAGCTTTTTTCGTCCTAAGGAACAAACAAAGCAAACAGACAAAAATACTCCAGCGGTTCTGCTGTTATCAGGTGTGCTATTGTGGAAACCGGCGTGTCTTGAATCTGTTGTCCGAAGCCCCCTGCTGGGTCGTGTGTAATCATTGTTATTGCGACCGTCGAAGCCCCTCCCTCCCATTGCTTCCCTCTGTTTTCCTGTTAATGATGTCACAATGGAAAATAGCCAATAGGAATTGGAGTTCCATCAACCGCAGTTTGGCTAGATGGAGAGGCTCTTTAAAGTTTCAAAGCAAGCTGGAAACTCCACAGCCACAAACACATTAACATTTCAATTCAGAAGTCCAACCTTTTATCACTAATGCCGAAGCTTCCCAGACGTCCAGAACAAACTGAGAAGACTCTGGGCAGCGTTAGTGCAGGGAAAACAATCACACACTTCTGTCCTGACAGTCTAGACCGCCGTCTTGGACCATTCAGCTTTAGTGCACTACAATGACAGTGTGCCATTTGAGATTTCTTCATTTTATTGTCTGTTGATAAAACCTGTTACTAAAAAGAGCTGTAAGGGCAGAAAACACACATTAGGACTGGAGAGCACTATTGATGATATGGTTTGTGGTTATCCATGGCTAGCTTTCAACAGATACGTACATAATTTGCCTCTGTTTCTCTTGTGACTTGTGAAGCCTAATCATTGACAATGCTTTTACTATAGCTTTACTGCAGGCTGAAGTCTGCCTGCCCTGTTCTGTAGAAGGTTGGATTGACAATTTGTGAAGCATGACCTGAATTCCCTTGTCTCTAATGCCATGAAACCCAGTTTCCTGTTTCCCCTGTGCAAGCCCACCTCCTGCATGTAACGTGCGGCTCTGGAGAGTTATTTCAGATGTATGGCATAGGGGTTATATCTGCTCTATTGCTTTCTGTCATGGCATGCTGCCACTAAACTGTTCTCTCATACCTCTATTTTATCCATTCTGCCCTTTAGAAACACAGAAGGTGGTGACAGACTGTGATCACAGCAGTAGAATAGGTATCAAATAAGAAACATATTTGGAAAAAAATTAGGGTCACCTTCTGCCTCAGCCAAGGTGAGAGATAAGAGGTGAAATCCAATTCCACTGCTTAAGAAATTCACACAGCGGAAGGGGAAATCAAAGAAAGATGTTTTAAAAGATTTCCCTCCCCATTTTCTGGTGACCTGCTAGGAGGTAAATAGGGTCCTAAGTGTGTCAATGGGACTCTGGAGAGACGGCATCATGCGTAGAAGAGACCGGCATGATACAGAGAGGCTCCAGTGGAGGCAGAAGTAGGCCAACGTCAGCTCCGGTAAACGCAGCTGCAGCTCCGAGTCACTCTGGCAGCCGAGACACAGGGTTATCGAAAAGTCTATCACGATACGTTACGTGGCCAAAACTATGTGGACACCTGAGCTTTACACCCGTATGTGACTGCACCACATGTCAAAACCATAACAGATCTGATCCTAACCAGACATAAAGAGCATCAGTGAGATCTGGTACTGATGTTAGTGAAAAGCTCTGGCTTGGACATGTCTTTATGTTCATCTTGATGGTTTTGGATGTTTGAGGTCAGGGCTGATTCACTTTTTCACAACAAACCCCAAAAATTGTCTTCGTGGACCAGACAGCACTATTTTATCCAACATCAGGACACACCAAAAGTATCATGATGCGTTATATTTTTATTTATGTTACTGAATAGTTTAATAAATTGTGGATCAACTTTTCTGGTCTTTTTTAAAATATAATAAATAAACTGAAAAAAGAATACTTTTAGTTTGTACAGTGTTGGGAAGCTTCTTTTTATTGTTAGAGATTGCAGATTCTAGTTGCCGTGTTAGAATATAATTAAAACTATTTTAATTCCTTCCTCAAAGCAAAATAACCATAATATAACCAACATGTCCTTTTACTTAAGGACAGAACAGGTCAATTGTCCATCAGTTGAAGACAAATACCACAAATGGTGGTGGAAACTCAACAAAAACTGACTAATTTTGCAATTTTTACTTTTTTTTGTGAATTTGGGCGGAATAACAAGTAATTATATTCCTCTACTTTTCTGAGAAGTGTTTTAAACTAGGTCATAAAGTTGAATTTATCAATATATAAATAAATATTGCTGAATATCTTGCGCTGAATGGTGTTCTTGCCTAATAAACATTGCAAGGGCAGATGTGATATTCAGTGGATACAGTTATAATCACTTTTTTTTTCCTTTTTAGTTGGTCTCTGCATTTTATTTATTCTAATAAACACATCACCTACCATTAGCATTAGCACTTAGCATTGAAGAGACTGGACCAACTCCAGATCTTCATCAGAGTGCTGACAAGGGGATTCACTTATGTATACTTGTTTTTGATTCACCCATACCTGAAATTTAGTACTGTGACATTAATTTCATAACTAACTACACTTTTATTCTTCTTTATTTTCTTTTATGAGTATGGACATTGAACTTCCCCCTGGGGATGAATAAAATGAATCTTTATCTCTAAATGACAGTGGTGGAAAAGGTTTTTGGACACCCCATGCATCTGTGATGTATTGCATTAAGAATCGCTCTCACATCATTGTATTGTGCCATTCTTGAAAGCCACATGCTCCCTTCCACCCGTGCTCTGTTCTGTTGAGGTCAAAACTGGATGTTTCAGTTGGATAATGCCCCTTGAAACACATCCAGGGCGTGACATGGTAAAACTGTCAAGAATCTTAGTAACAATAAACAAAAAAATTCATTTGCATTTGTTTGTGTCTGTCTGATGCAGCCACACTTTTGAAACACAATCTTTTTCCACAAATATCTCATAATAATATTTGAGATTGTGTAAAATTTCAAGGGTGTCCAAAAACTTTTTTATTTATTTTTTTACTAGTTTAGATTATTATTGTGTCCCATAACATTTCAATAACCAGAAAGGAAAACCCTATCATAGAATTGTGAGGGCAATGTCCACATACTTTTGATCATATGTTGCGATTAATTAATTTCTAAAAGTGTAGGGTGGAAATGTAAAAGAAAATCAAAAGTATAATTATTCATCCAGATCAGTAGTGCAGTTGTGTACATTTTGTCAGCGTTACCCAGCTTTAGGGTTGATTTGAGCTCTTATGTGAAGTGCAGAAGCCTCCGCTGCTCTCCTTGTGCCTCTGTGCACCCTGTGTCTCTGCTCATTGCCTCCCAGAGGAAACGATTCAACAAATAACAGTGAGGAGCAGCACCTGCAGACTCGGTCTCCATGGCTGCCTGCGCTCGTCTGCTCACCCACGAGCCTCTCGGGGATAGGTCTCCTCCCATGGTCCTCTCTCCATGGCACCAGTCAGCCATCTTGTTTTTGTCTCGCTGTGCTAAGTCATTCCAGCTCAACGTGTGTGACCGTCTAGGGATAAACTAGCTGCACATTAAAAAAAAATAAAGGGCACAGGTTCATTTCTGGCTGATCAGTTCTCTTGATAAATGGCAGAACTGACTCCGAGGCCGTTATTGTGAGCAACAAGCTGTCTGTGCAAAAAAATAAATAAAAAAATAGGAAAAGAGATAGAGACACCTGATCTCTGCGTCAGTGTAGCTTTGAAAACAAACAACAAAAAGCACAACAAAAAGAGATGGAAAAGTCAAACTACTGGCTGTGTTATTTTCGCTCTTTACTTTGATGTCATTTGAGGTAAATGTTTGTCAAATGTCAAAGTAGTTTTTGTGAATATATGATACAAATGTACAAAAAAATTACAAAAATGGAAAGTTTTATGGTTGTGAAAAGCTTTACTTTACAGAATTACTTTATCAACGGAAAAGAAAAGCAAGAGATAGAAAAGAGAATTTTAATGGCTCCTTCACAGAGCTGCTTTGTGACTGTGTCTGTACTTGTTGGTATTTCTGCTGGTGTCCCTTTGGTTGAGGGATCCAGAATCGGCTCAGAGTACGTGCAATGCCCTTTGACCCCCCTTCAGTCCAAAAGACTCTTCACTTATACATTTGTTTCAGTCCAGTGAGACGACCGGTAACACAGGAGTGGATGAACTCTGAGGAACTCTTACCAGAGATTTATTTATCTTCACCGCCTGACTGTTTCCGTGTCGGTGGAGAGGGAAAAAGAAAGGACACGAAGCCGGAGAAATCAAGGCTATGACTGCGTTTTTGTCACTGGAAGATTCGTCCCGCCTCCAAAACATCAACATCCAAACATCACAGGCCTCCATCACTGGTCTTACTGAACTGCTAGCCCGGGAATGCACTATTGATTGATTGGTAAATGAAGATTATGAATAAAGTTTCAAACAAAGAGGAATGCTGTTGTGCTGTCAGCTTTAAAAGTGTCACCGTGTTCATTTTACAATTATTGAAAACATTAATATGGCTACTGTCCTCAGGTCTGATAAAACATCTAAGAAACATAACCCTGATCATCATTAAGTGAAAAGTCTCACATATTTGTGTTTGTGTATTTAAGCACTAACATTATGTTTGTTGTCTGTTGTTCTGATTCCTATTGTATGTCAGGGGATACTTTTGTCCATCTGACACCAGATGATGTCTTTAGAGCCATTGACTACAGGTGACTATAGGTGAAAACATATATAGTTTTACCCATAAAGTTGGAATAATTTTGTTTTCAGATAAATTCCTCTTGTTATGCCTATTTATACACATCAGTAATCACTTTTGACCAGGTGTAGTGATTACATACTGAGTCCCAGTTACACTTTATCTACCAAAAATCAATCACGTTACAATCATTTCATGAGGAGGTAAAAATATTTTGTTCCAACTTAATGGAAAACAGTGTATATCATACATCTGCTCATTTGTGGAAAAAGTAAATAGAAGTGCACACACGAGGAAGTAGTATACACAAAAAGTCAAACTCCGTTCATGTAAAAGTCCACATTCAAAGCAATTAAAAGTAGACTGTGAAAATATACCTAAAGTGTAGAAAGTAAACGAGGTCACAGTGGGCTAAAACCCTGTCCCTGTCAGTGTTGTACTGTTGTACAAAGCCCACCCAAAAAAAAGTTGTCATGTGAATTTAACTAAGCAAATAGCTAAGAATTTACCACTGGATTATTACTACAGTGATGATTACGTTTCAGGTTATTTAAACGATGCAGAGAGTAACTCCTCATTTCTTAAACAACCGTCAGTTTGATAGAGAGCATAAAGATTGGAAAGTGTTTCAATGGGAAGAGGTCATGTAGTCCTGACCGATCCTGTTCCAGCCTCTCCTCCTCTACGTCTAACATGGCTTTATTGATGTCAACATTGACCAAATAAACATATATAATTGATATGTGTTTCACTGACATTGACAAGTTAAGTGACCCATTTAGGTCTGGTCCTAAGTTTGAGAAAGGAGGATGCAGTGGAATAAAAAGTACAATGTCTTTCTGGAGTATAGTCATAAGATTCCAAAAAAAAGGAAATACTTGAGTAAAAGATGATGAAACAGATGAAACAGAGCCACCAGTAGTTCTAAATCATCTTGTCACATTCTCAGCATGTGAGTGTATGAACATATGGTATAGTCATAGAATGCAGATCTGTGATATTTTTTTATGTTTCTGACACAGTGTTAATTGTTATAACTGCAGGTTAATATAAAACTAAACTTACTAAATCTAATTTTAAATAACCATCAATTCCATTTGCAATGGTTTTCTGAAGAGACGCCAAATGGCAGGAAATCTGGTTATCTGTCATGTCCTCACTTCAGAATACACCAGCACTCACTTTGTATCTTCTCCTTCTCTCTGAAGTGCTAACCAGCACTGCCACCACTAAAATCTGTCTATATTTACAGACTGCCAGAAATATGGTGGAAAAAAGGGTGAAATGAGGTGCTGAGGAAAGTGCAAAGGAAAACACACAAGGGAAGTCTTCATTGTGGCACAGCAGCTGCATCTCTAAAACATGTTGTGTGTTGGACGTGAACGTGCCACATGACAACACAGACAACACAGCCTGCCGAATCCTTTCTGCAGGGTCTTTAACATCTCTCCCTCTCCCTCATTTCATTTTCAGGCCCCTCATCCCTTTATCCTTTTTCTTTGTTGTTGCTTTTAATAGCATCGCCATGGAAGTGAAGAGGGGGTTGCTAGGTAACTGGCTGGCGTCTGGAAGGGTGTTTGATTGGCGGTCACAGTGACAGACACAGCAATGGAGAGCATGTTTTTATCGTCTGCATCAGCAGCATGTGCCTGGATTCATTTTGACACTCACAGGCCGACAAGGTGAAATATCAGGTTTTGTTTCCCCATTCAGAAAAAATAAACCTTCCACTTGGGTGCACAAATCCTCATTAACCGGTTTCTTTCTGCATGAATGCACCTTCATCTGCCTTCTATAGGAACTGCAGTGTCAGAGAGGGACTACAGGAATGCAATACATGGAGAAAACCAGCAGACTTGGAAATAATATGACATCATAGCTCACAGTGGTGCCATCTAGAGGATTTTATCAGTTACTGCAGCTGTCTTTGTCTGTTGGTACATTCATTTATCCAACATAAATCCTTATGATTACTTCATGGAAATAAATAATCAAAGCAGCATGGACACCGAAGCATCTTTCTTTGTTTTTTATTCATCTCTCAGGGCAATCATTCATCACATTTCACACTTATTCCTCATTTAACCCCGAAATGTCGCAGGTTGAAACTGGAGACAACATGGACGTTTCAGTAAGTTGTTTCCTAGGTTTTCCTGTTATATTAACAAATATATACAGATATCCCAGGAAGAGAATTGTAATAATAATTATTTCCCCCAATAATAACAATAAATTTAATAAATACTCAGTGTTCTTAACCACACAAGGAGAATGAGTTTTTGGCTCACTCTTCTACCGATGGGATTGTCACCATCCCATAGAAATAATAGCACACATATTCGTACATTCACACACTCACTCACCTAAAGAAAGTTGCACAGTCAAGTAAATACCATCTGTGCAGCAAAACCGCGCCCATGTCCACTGTACAAAAACAACTCCAGAGATAAAAGTTGATTTGTCAGTCGTGATCAGAGCACTTTGTGCCGAGACTTTTAGTCCGCAGAGAGACTAACTTAGTTGCACAACATGGCTCCTAAAGTGCCACTGATGTTGAATACAGCAGGTCGGGTGGAGAAGTGAAGCGTCCGAGATGAACATGAGGTTAAAGTTGTTTACGGAAGTCAGGTAGAATCTTTCCATCAAGTGATGCTGGAATAAAATGATCCTTGGTTGTGTCCTCAGGGTTATGAACAGGACTCGTACAGAGCGCTACTGACTGCTAGTGGGGAATGATTTTGTCTTGTCCAAACATATAAAAGACAAAACAGTGGTATAATGTCCTCAAAGCATTGTGTGCAGCGTACAGTGAACCATTCACACGTAAAACGACATGCACTGAAAAAGCACCAGCACACGAAATACACCCAGTTTGTTCACCCACGCCTTAACAACGTACAGCAGAGGTCACCAGTCCTGGTCCTCGAGGGCTGGTGTCCCTGCATGTTTTAGATATGTCCGTCTTCCATCACACCTGGATGCCATTACATTGTTACCAGGCTTCTGCAGAGCTTGGAGATGAGCTGATCATTAATGGAACCAGGTGTGATGGAAGAGGGAAACATCTAAAACATGCAGGACACCGGCCCTCGAGGACCAGGATTGGTGACCCCTGACGTACAGTATGTCTGCACATTCACACATAAGTGGAAACACACCTGGTCAGCCAAACCAATAGAAAAAGAAGTTTTGCTTACAGGTTACAGCAGGGATGGTGCAAGCACTGAAAAAAATAAACTCTCTTTTTTACTGTACAAGGCCAAGGATATTAATGAGTCCACTGGTACTGTGAGAAACGGGGCTTTCCTGTCTCTGTGTTTGCAGTGAAATGACCTGTGACGTTGAAGGCAGAGCTTACACTGGAGAATAAGTGGAAGATGTTGAGCAGAATAAACATCGTGCAACGTAAGAACAAGGACACTCTACATTAGGAATTTTAAACAGTCCAGGCTCTATGTTTTTTTTACGGAATCTCCCAAAACAGGTAATGTTTTGATGGAATAGTGAATGGGCTTTTTTTTCTGTTAACTTTGGAGCGGGAGACAGGAAAGATTAGTGGAATGACGCGAGCGGAAAAAAATGACACAGACAGTCAAAAACACACAAGCAGATGGATAGAAATGAACAGTTAGCAAGGTCAGAAACTGTCTTCTAAAGTACTTCGATGGCTTTCAAAGCTTTAAATTCTGCTCGTGAGTCTTGTAGGAAATGTAACTTGGTCGTAGCGTGCCGATGAAATGGACATTGGAGCACGTAGCAATGGCTTTCAAAGTGGGAAAGGAGTGCTGGGTAAGGTAGGTGAGTGAGCGCACTACAAGGCTTAGAAGAGGCCTCTTTGACCCTCAGTGTTGTGCAGTTTTGTGCACACTATACAGGAAAGGCTCGCTGTAAGGGATTCACACCTTATTGGGACACTCAGTCGAAGGGCACACAAGAGGTTCCGGTAAGTGCCTAAAAACACGACAAGAAGTGGGATGTTTTTCCGCACCAAACTTCGGTGAGTGCACTTGCTGGGCTCAGACATCAGTAGGCATTTTATATTCAGAGAAGCCCAAGCTGTAAAGTCCTGAAACAGGTTTGTAGATGCTCTGTCACTACGAGTACTGCTGCCCACACAGAGTGGCAGGCTGTAACTGTCCACACAGGGGCACAGTGTGGTCCAAGTTCTGGCCCTCCATGTCCATGTCCATCAGGTTAGGTCTGGCGGTGCTGGCGCTGCTGTCCCCAGACCCCAGGGGGCTGTCACAGCTGCTGCCTGGCGACGAGCTGAGGGTCCGTGACAGAGAGCCCAGCTTCCAGGGGTCGGCTCGCATCCTTGCAGGAGTGGGCCGTGGCCGAGGGGCAAACTCAAGTGTTTTTGGTCTTTCCAAGGGGCTAATGAGGCAATGTGGATCCGGATCAGGGATGGGCGGAGGGGGGGCTTTACGCCGATGGGGAACCGGGAATAAAGTGGAGGGGTCGGGGAGTCTGGGAATGTCTAACGTGTCCTGTGCACCTGGGAAAAAGAAAGACAAGAAGAGAGGTTGATCAAAACAGTAAGATATCAGTGTTTTGCAAAATGTGCATGCTATAAATCACTATAGTAAGTTTATTTAGACCAACAGAACTTTCATAGCTGTAATAACTCTTAGAGGAAGTAGCCCTGTTTGTGTCTGCACTGCAGGAACTGAGGATGAACATAATTCTTCAAGCCCTGTTTTAAGGGTCGTATTCAGCTCCTCTTTCAGGGCACTTTGCCAGCACAAACAAATCACAAATTCACCAACAGTAAAGTCCTGGTTTTTACTGTGACACAAGATTATTTGTCGCACAAGAAGTACAACACGGTTTGGACTCATCAGAGCAAAATTTAATGACAGTGCTATCACAACCACTGGCCAGCAATCAAATCACTTATGTCTTCCTATTGGAGGTCTGGACGTGAACATAAAACAAGCACCTGCAGGTATGGAATCGTCATGCTTACCCTCAGGGGTCCCCATAACTGTTTGAAACTGTATGTAATGATGCTCAATTTATTTGGGACAGGTTTAAAGTAAGAAACATCATTGTGCTTTTTTCATCAAAGTCACATTACCACTGACGCAATTTACAAATTATGCAAATGCAGCAGTGAACAGTGAACATTTTCAAGTCAATTGCTCTCTCAAGACAGCAGAAGATGAAACTCATGAGATCTGTCTAAGAACTACAAAAACAACGTCTAATCTGTGTTTCCAGTCTCTTAAGCAAGTTTAAGAATCATACTGCTGCTTGGAAATCAATGCAAAGCCATTTTCACACTTCATTCATTTAATAAACTTGGAACACACGGCGAAAAACACAATTACAAACCAAATGAGAACTTTTACTTGGACTACTGGATAACCATCAGTTAGAGATGTCAGTTCATTCTCATTCTACACTGTTAATATTGGTGCTACAGTATGTGTGCTTTCTTTTATCTCAGTATGTGATGTACACTTGGCTACAGGAGACATGCAGAGTGGTAGTAGGGTTGGATTCAAGTCACTTTGCATTCTTGCCATAAATCCACAGTTTTTGCCTGCACCTGAGATTATTATAGTCCTTCCTGACACAAACCAACCGAAGGAGAAAATGCTCTATAGTCCAGTACTAACCAGCTAAAGATCAGAGGTATGAAAAGTCCATAAAATAATAAAATTATCATAGAATATACATAGGCTGGCCAAAAAAAGTCATCACCTTTATTTAATTAAGCAGATGGGTAAGGCATTCACTGAATAATTACTGCAGTGTTTAATATGTTTCAGCTGCAACACATTCTTTAATCCTTTAACTCTGTGGTTCTCAATCTTTTTCTGTCGGGCCCCCCTTTGGAGGTTGAAAAATCTCCAGCAACATTGTAACAGTGGTGCAATTATAACTTTTACTGAAAAAAACATCAATATGCTTTTCCTTGAGTAATTTGTTGTGCAAATTAAAAATAACTTAGATTTTTGCTGGAACAATACAAATAAACTCAACTGCTCTCTGAGACAATATTGTTCCAAATAAAAATACAAAATGCACGATTATCTAACAACTATGACAATGAGGTTACTTTTTTTAGAACAATAAGCTAATTTTGGTAACAAATATGAACATTTAAAAAATATCAGTGGCTGCAATGAGCCCGTTTACATCACACATCTCAGAACATTAAAACTGAAAACTGTACAAACTGTGCAAAAACAGAAACATTGCACATTTTTCTTTTCCAGTCAAATCCTTGTCCATTCTCCAAACCTAAACTCTGTGTCTAGTCTAGTGACAGATCACCATGGCAGTAGATTTGTTTGTCGTACGTCCCTAAAACGAGTCCAGGGTGCTCCAACGTTAAAACAATTAGTTCCACCTGCTACATGTTCTAACCTGAAGAAAAAAAAACACCCAGGAATGATCCCATCAACAATCATCAGTTTTCTAAAGAGCATAAAAATTGGACGATGCCAGGACTCATTAAGTTCCAACTATTAAACCAACTTTCAGTGAACCTGAGACATTATTTTCACCCATGGGTTGGCCGCCACAGTCCAGACCTGAACCACAGTGAGAATCTTTGGAATGTCCTGCAGAAGAGTTTACTCAGTGGTGCAACTCTCCATCATCCGTACAAGATCTTGGTGAAAAATTAATGTAATTTTGGGCAGAATTAAATGTGACATGTATTATGACCTTGCATAATGTAAGCACTACATAGCATAAACAATGAATGTATATTATTATATTATTTTTGGCCAGGCAGTGCATGTTCTGTATTACTATTCTTACCAAATCATCCAAAAACTGTATTTACCTTTTTAACCATTTGCTGCTTACCCTTGTTGGTTGTGATGGTCGGGACCCCCGGAGGTGGAGGCATGGGCATGCTTCCATCTGATGGCGTCCTGCGGTGTCCCAAAGTCTGGGCGCGAGGCCTTATCGCCCCGTCTGACGGGGTGCGTCTGTGTCCTCTGTTCAGAGCCATGGCTGCAGACACATGGGTGGGTGTGAGTGACTGGTTGGGCTCCTTCTTGAAACTCTCCGCTCGTAGGTCTAACAGCGGGTTTAGAGAAGGAGCTCCTGCTGCCGCCGCCGGTGTTTTGACCCCCGTCATGGGGGTCAGGGGGTACTCGTCTGGGTCCGAGGGGAGGAGGGACTTGGTGGAGTTGCAGTCAGATAGAGAAGACAAAGACAGGAGCGTTACGGAGGGAGACGGATCCAGGCAGGGAAGGGCCGAGTCGTGATGCCGGGACAGGGACAAGGAGAGGTTACGACTCGGAGGAGAGGTGCTGCGACGGAAACGCCCGGTCCGCTGGAACAGACCGTCCTTCTTCTTCCTCTGCTCCTCTCGAAGGTCCTGCTCATCCTGAAGCACCTGAATCCACAAAACCACAGAGGCCGACATCAACATCATGTACTTCTAGTCCATGTGTTTACTGTTTAATGAGCAGTGGAAATAATTAGTATCCAGTGGCTATATTTAGCATATTTTCAGTATGATTAAGTCTACATACTGCATTTGTCACATCTACAGGCAACTGATACTTTAAAAGAGGCATATGAATCCATCAATGAAGATAAATACCTCAGTGCATTGTGAACAAGCCAATACATTAAAAATACAATAATAATAGTCCATTTCCAATTAATGCAGTTTTATATTTCTACTTCAGTACATCTCAGTGATAAATATTATACTTTACTATACTATTATACTTTTTTACTCCACCATATTTGAGAGCTTTAGTTACTTTGTAGGTTACAGTTTTTCATCTGCTTCCTGTCAAGTGAAAATCACACATCTTCAAATATGCTGATTTTTAACTGTAAATTCAATCTCATGGAATAGAAAGGACTGAGACGATAATACTTAAGTTCTAAATTTGTGAGAGAGCATTTTCAGTGTGCTACTACTACTTTTACTAACTTTAATTTTAAAGAATTGGAATACTTCTTCTACACAGTGCTGTCTTACCAGAAAATGCCACCAAGTTACAGTAGAAAAACATAAACAGACTTTCTTGATTTTCTGTCTTTCCTCTTCCTTATTTTTTCCTCTTGTAATCTTTCCTCACCCTGTACAAGTGCATCCTAATGATTACCTGTACTGATTATTTTACACTCCACCGAGGATCGACCCTGCTTCGCCTCAACAGCAAACAAAATCCTCAAAACAAACTAATCAAAAAGGTGCTTGAAACCTTCCACTCAGACTTTGATCCATGCTGACTCGACAACATCACACATTTCCTGCTGATCTTTTGGCAACCTACTCATGCTGTACACATCCTGTGTTCTCTCATCACAAAGAGGACGATGCATTAGTTTAAGATCTGGAGCCTGTGTTGGCAACTCAAAGTGAACATTAGATGATGAGAGACGATGCATATTTTGTGTTATACTGAAGAAACACACTATTAAAATCATGCAAACGTTTTCAATACTGAAAGCTTCTCTTGCAGACTTTAGGCACAACTGATGCATGTGTTTATGCCTGTTTGCACCAAATGAATCCATGCAAACATATAAATCCATAGTATATAAGTGACTTTCTGCAGCATTGTATAAAGTAAATGATGAATGCAGCAAAGAATATAATGTAATTCACCACAATTAAAATGCCATTGTCTTATTCACTAGATTTGCTTTTCAGTCACACTTATAAAATAAAATTAAAAAAAAAAACAATAAAAGAAAATTAAAAACAATAAAATGCTGTGAGAGCGGGCATGCCAGTGCGTCTGCTGCACACAGATGGTGATATTTAATGGCAAATTTTAAGGGCTTATTTTGATGCAAAGTTTTATAGATTTGTTGTGATCGTCTAGTAATCTGACAATAATATCACAGTGTGCAATAAAGACAACATCTGTATTCGGTTTTAAAGTAGTGGCTTTTTGTGCTCCATTATTCTTATAACTATTATAAATCTTTTTTATTTTTAAATGGTAATTACACTGGTCTACAATTTTTTGGAAATTATCTGCCTCAGAGATTAAATGTGCTGAATCTTACATACTTTAAAAAGATGAATTGGAAAACAAATAAGAAAATTGCTGGTTCACTGATGTTTCCAATGATGAAATGTTATTGCTCATATATATTGTTTTATGTACATTTATACAATAGATTTACAAACCTTCCACTAGAAAGAACCTGTAAGGTGAATGTATTGTAATGTACAGACAGTGTTTTGAAGTAGATCTGGTAGCTCTGAGACAATCATTCCTTTTCAGTAAAACCCATTCTCTCATTGATTCTCACAATTTCACATTTTGACCCATAAATGTATCTTGGAAAGTACGGCCACTTAGCATTTTAGCATAATTTCTATTTATTAGTGACTCAAACGTGGTAAAAATTTCACTAATTTTATTCTGGGGGCATTGTAATTGTAGACCAGAGTAAGTAAAATAACAAAACAAGACTTACCAAGAATACATACAAAACATTCT
>JAPQRQ010000006.1:21634897-21653606 GCA_037367365.1 Apogon talboti | reverse complement strand
GAGAGGAGAGGAGAGGAGAGGAGAGGAGAGGAGAGGAGAGGAGAGGAGAGGAGAGGAGAGGAGAGGAGAGGAGTTGTTAGTGTAACATCACCTCTCCTAACACCTCCTTTGGTTGCTGAGGTAATTTCTAAGTTGCAGAAACACCTCTTACAGATAGTGACATGGTGAGATTCCTCCCACTCTAAATATGAAATGTGGCTTCTTTTAGAAAATGAAACCTTTTGAAACACAGATTAAAGACTGAGAATTACAAGAAACGTGCATCTGTTAAAATATTCCATGGTTGCCTATCACAGGACAATGTGAGAACAACATGAAATTGATTTAAACTCAACTCAAAATAAAAAGGTGTTTCTTTTCTAGCTCTGGTCCAAATGCTGAGTTTCTATTTGTTTACTTTTCAGTTCCTTAGAGCGCGCGTATTTGACATTTGATGGTTTATGTTATTAATATTCTTTTATATTTACATTTATGCCTTCTATCATTAGTATTGAGTGGGAGCAGTAAAAAAGGAATTTAATTTAACACAGAAAGCAGTTTCAACTGTAGCTGACAATAAGTACTTTAGACTCATTGTTTCACACATTATGAAAAATAACCTCATCAAGATGTTGCTGATGAAGATGCCGTGTTTGGCTGTTGTTTCAAATGCAACTTTATTCAATCTCTTTAATTTAATGCAGAATTATATTGATGTGGAGGCCTTATTTAGAGTGTAACCAAGAAAACAGAATTAGAAAGATATCACAGAATATTGGGAATCAATGTGTCAAACAAATGACTTCAACACTCAAATGGATCAGCTACAAGAAAAAAATGCTGCTTAAAAACTAATGAATCGGTTATTTAAGAATAAAGAAATGCTGTGACATGTTCTTCCATTTGATATTAACTCTTACTTTGACATTTTCAGTGCAGGCCTGAGTGGACTCATGTTTGTGTCTGTCATTGGAGGAACTCACTTTTTCTTTGGCCCTGAGCTCATCAAACATCTGCTGGATCTCCAGCCTCCAGTCTTCTTGTAACGAGTGGAAGGACTCCAGAGGCATCTGAAACATGGCCGACTGCTCGATGGCCAGCAGCCGCCTCAGGATGCTGGTGAACGACGGTCTGCTGTGGGGGTTGGGGCTCCAGCACTCTGAACGGACACAAACAAGACGGATGAATGAAGTTAAAACTGTACGGAAACAGTAAAAAACATCCAAATGATCCAGACCCTTAATCCTTTAACCTCCTAGGACCCACTGTCCACGTATGAGGACAAGAAATTCACAGCTTTATACAAAAAAAAAAGAAAGAAACAACTGTCCACCGCAAATGACATTCCGTAAAAACTTTTAAGAATGCATCTGAAAAACTGTTGCATCATGATGTTTCCAATATAAACAATTATTTAATTAAAAAATGCCAAAACTCAAAAACCTGTGGGGCTCCCGGGTCTTAGGAGGTTAAGACTTAGAACTATTTTTGTGGCAACTTCCAAATAAATTTTTGTCAATATTTAACCTTTCTTTATTGATTTATCACTGTTTTTATAGTATTATCCTCTAACTTTTTTGCATTTTTCAGTGAAAATCAGGTATTTTCTATATGTAATTTACAGACCATGTAGATCAGAAGTGTGAAACATACGGGCCAAAACCATTCTACCAAAGGGTCCAATCCGATCCATGAGATGCATTTGTGAAATGCAAAAATTACACTGAAATATGAAGGATCAAGTGTGTATCCTTGTAGTTGAGGGGCCACATACAGTCCAATTTGATCTCAAATGGGTCACACCAGTAAAATACTAACAGAATAACATATAAATAATGATAACTCTAAAACATCTGTAAATGTGAATAACCTGAACAAATATGAAAAACCTGAAATGCCCTAATAGAAGTAAGTGTAATTTTTACAATATTATGTCTGTTATTAAGTGTTTTGTGTCTTTGTAGATCCACTGTGATCTGTAAGTTGTAATACACATAAACTGAGGAATAATATTGTTAAAAATGTACTCACTTTTCTTAAGAAATTTCAGGTTGTTCATGTTATTTATACCTTTTAAAGGATAGTTTGTAGATGTAAACATTTTCACAGTGTAATTTCACTTTTGTTATTTTACTGGTCCGGCCCATTGAGCTGTTTGTGGCTCATGAATTAAAATAAGTTTGACACCTTTGATCTAAAGGTTAATTTTTATTAGTGTAACTCAGACTGAATGGCTTTTGTGAGTGAAATTCACTTTAAAAATGAACCTGCCTTTTCTAAAATGTCACCATGTTTAATTGAATAAATACTGTGAAGGGTCAGTGAATAAATTAAGTAAAGTTAATGTGGTAATTAAAAGGGGATAAAGCTCTGAAAAACTGTTGGTGGAATATTTTTCTCCTCTTTCTGGCAGAAGTGAACGTGAACAAGATGGGCCGACATATGGTACCAACCATGAGCCAAACTCTGCCCGACAGTGTTGCAGAAACACGGCGCTCACCTAATCTGCTGAGCCACACAGTGATCATTAACATCCTTACGAAAACGAAAACACAGACATCATGATTTACTACAGACCTAACGCGGTTCGTGTTACAAAAAGCCAAAACAGAGGCGTTTTCAGAGTGCGGTTTCATCATTGTGAACATGTTCCTGAGCAGGTACTGTTTATTTATTAGGCGAGATGAATTAGCATGAAGATTATGTGGAGGAAGTTGGAGTGAGAGGGGATGAAAGTGAGATGACGACAGGAGTAAACAGAGTGGAGAGCGCAGAGAGGGACGACAAAGGAGAGATTAACGGATGAACATGGATAAGATGAAGTGGAGTGAGAGAGGGATGAGCAGGAGACGAGCTTTAGGAGTCGGGTGGGAGGGAAGTAGAAGGAGCTGACTGAAGTTTGCTGCTGCTCTGACAGTTTGACAAACAGCTCCTTCCCTTTATTCGACATAAAACCAGTCCCGGAGCACAGCCATTCATTTATTCTTTTCTTTTTCTTTTTTTTTTTTTTACATCAGAGAGTAGCTTGGGAATAAGCACATTAAGTCAGTGTGGATATACAGCAGGTGTGTTTTTTTATACAGAGACGACTTGAACTGTGAAACAAGAGCTGGTTAATACCCTACCAGTGTTAACACGGCACTGGCAGGATTATTTGCAAGGTGAAAAGGAGAAATCAGGCCCAAGAGATCTCAGGCGCAGGACTGCACGGGGATGTATAAAAAGCAACTTAATGAAAGCGTTCGTCTATTTTAACTCTTAACTCTCAGCACCCAAGTGTGGAGTAAAAAAATAATCATCTAGCGTAACCTCAGAAATTCAAGCAAGGTCATACCAACTCAAAATCAATGACATGAGCGCCCGAAGGGCTTCTCCTAAAGTGTCTCTACAGTTCCTGTGATGCGTTTGAGGTCAGGTTTGATGAGCAGAGAACAGTCCACAGAGAAAACACACAATAACCTGAGTAAATATATTTTATGCTGCTTTATACTTTACATTTCAGAGACAAATATGATAGTTTTTCTACATTTGTCATGTTTTGGTAAATACATATATGATCCCAAAAGGTTGCATTTAAAGGTCCAGAGTGTGGGTGGGATTCAGTAATACGGCGCAGAAGTTGCATGTACAGTATGTTATTTTTATCTATTTGTCATTAATTTGTAGCTTCTGTGGTTATTGTCTTGTTGTTTCTCTTGGGGTTTTTTCTTCACCGACATTTTTGTATTTCATATCTTCATATTCATACATTTCAGAATGATCAGTAATCTGCACATTTACCTTCTTAACCAAGCAAATCACAACTGCTAATTGTAATAATGTTCATCCTAATGACAATCTGACTTTGGCACCAGATGTATTTAGAGCAGAAGTATCAACTATTTTATTAACAGAGTAATTGTTGTTTTTAAGTTTAACCTTCCTCAGGTAAATTATTATTTAGCACATTCATGTTGTAATGGGTGTCAGAAAGTTACAGAGCAGAAAGTTACATTTGCACTTAAATCATTGTTGAACTTTTACTTTATTACATTGGTCTTTTATTGTATATAACTAGATATTGTATTTTATTTATTGGTAATACATGAAAGTATCTTGTGTGTTTCTTGATTTATTGTAACTAAAGCTGCCTTCATGTGCTATGGGAATTATGGTAAACACTACTTATGAACTCAAAAATTAGACATGAACGCCCCTCTCACACCACATTTTCCACTGAGGAACTGGGAAAAAATTTAACACATGAGTTGCCGGGGTGAAAATAACCTTTGAACTTTTCAACATGGCGGAGCAACAGGGGATTGATCACAAATTATAGACGTTGCTTTTATTAATGTTCTGCTGCTCTTAGCTGATGATTTTGCATATTTATAGTATACACAACTTGCAAAAAAAAAACTGTTTTACAAAAAAATAAAAAAGTGGAGTTTGTGTGTGTGGGTTCTCTCCGGGTACTCCGGTAAAATTAACTGGTTAAACTAAATCGCCCATAGGTGTGAATGTGACAGTGACTGGTTGTTCATCTCTATATATATCAGTGTATATATGTCACTGCGACTCTGTTGAGGATAACGTTCAGAAGATAAATGAATGAATGAAAAAAATGCTGTAGCAGATGAATTAACACATCCAAAACTGTTCTACACCAGTAGCAGGTCACATAAATTGTGTGTCAGCCATTTTTCATTTCACTACGACAACAACAGAACTTAAAGACAATGCACTGGAAATTCCAATTTTCACAAGTGGAAAGGATCATCTTCCCAATAGCGCATGAAGGCAGCATGTGTCTGTGCCTCTCTTTTGTCCTATGAGAATTTCAATGAGGATTCACGTGGTCTAATAAAGTTATTTTTTTCATAATCCGTGGGGTAAATTTTCTACAATACAAAACCAAGTTTAGAGAGGTTGGGTCTTTGTTTTCTAGCTCAGTGGTTGGTGAATGTTGAAATAATGACACAAATTTTCCTTTTCCCTACTTTGCCGATTCACTTCTTTGAGATTTTTATAGGTATACTGGAGAATTATGGGTATTTTATAAGTTTCAAAGCCTTTGACTGGCAAATACATCAGATTTATACAAAAGGTTGATTTGAGTCACTACCAAAACCTTAGCTGTAATATGCTGAATGAATGGTAATTATGGAATATTGGTCCCATTGTGTTAAGGTTCTGGTTTCTCACCTCCCAGCAGCTGAGCAAAAGGTTCTGGGCAGGTCGAAGGGATGGGAAGTGTCAGTTTGTTCATGGCGACGCCATAGGCCACTGCCAGAGCATCGATCTCCCGATAAGGAACCTCTCCGGTCAGCAGTTCCCACAGTAACACGCCAAAACTGTGACGGGACAAAAACAGAGGAGACAGATGAGGGGAAAAACAAAGTAGAAAATGTGTTTAAGACATGGGCCTTCATAGTAATATACAGTAGTAATATTAACATGACATATCTGTGGAAAAATCATTTTTGCGTTTCAAAAGGTGCGGTTGCTTCAGACATAAACAAACAAAAGCAAATGATTTTTTTTTCTTGTTACCAAGAAAAATAAATAAATAAATAAATTCTTGACAGTTTCAACATATCATGGCCTGGGTGTGTTTCAAAGGGCCGTTATCTTGCTGCAGTTTTGACCTTGATTGAACAGTGCACGTGTAGAAGGGAGCATGTGGGTTTCCAGAATAAAACAGCATTTGGCAGAATTCAATGACTTAAGAGTGATTCTTAATGTATGGGGTGTCCAAAAATGTTTTTCCACCACTGTATAAATAAAGAATGGGAAGACAGTCTGAAGTTATGAATTAGTCATTATTATTATTATCTAGGGGCAAAAATTTTCAATAAAGGGAAGGATTTGCACAAAAAAAGAAAAAAAAATAGAACCATACATACTGTATCACAGCATTAAATAATAATCTGTTTGACTAAAATACAGTCACATAAAGACGAATTATAAGAAGACTGCATTAAAAAAAACTGTATGAATCCATTACAAGCTGCTCATTGTTTTGTATTTCCGCCTTATTCCTTATTTTAGGTTTGTTCTCCACAGGACTGATGGTTCTCGTGTACCTCCATACGTCGCTGCTCTTGGAGAACAGTGAGAGCTTGATGACCTCGGGGGCCATCCAGGCGTAAGTACCCGCCGCGCTCATCTTGGTGGTCTGGTGCCACTCCCGGGCCAGGCCGAAGTCTGTGATCTTCAGGGTTTTACCGCTCAGGTCGTCCCGCGCCACCGGCTCCAGGATGAGGACTGAAGAGGAGGAGGATGAAGGCAAAGACAGGGGACAGACAGAAAAAGACCATGTTAAAGAAGCACACGCATGATATTTGTAAAAGAGGCAGCACAATATGAAGAAAACCTGTAGTTCATAATGACTGTTTAATATTGCACTGATCTGACTTGTAATGCAACTAAATATTGAAGTGTGCATATTCATCTTACAAAATAAATAAATGTCTTTCTGCATGCTGCATGAATAGAAATAAAGAAATAAAACATTATAACTGTCTAATTTCTTCTGCTGCCTTTAAAACTTCCTTTCTTCAGAAAAAAATGCAAGTTTTATTAAACCCTGAAATGATCATACAGACAATATTAATTGATCAGTATTTTATATTATGACTGACAGTGAAATACTGCTCTTTATTCTGAGGTTTTTGTACTTATTTTCTGCTACTTTATACAAGAATTAACAAATAATTTTACACTTTGGCTCAAATGACTCAAATTCAAAAAACACAATAAACACGACATAGGATACTTTACATTATATTTTGTATTTTCCAAAAGTAGCGGTAATAGAGTACAGGTCAATTTAGATCTTCTTACTTTAACTTGGATTTACACTATAATCTGAAAACACCTATATTGTATATCATCTAAGTATGAAAACAAGGGTGTGTTTTAGTTCAGGTGTCACATACAGAACAATTTGATCTCAAATTACCCGAACCAGTAAAATAATAACATAATAATCTATAAATATTGTCAACTCCTTTGTTTTAGTGTAAAAAGTAAAATTAGAGTATGAAAATGTTTACAAACAATCCTTAAACAAAAAATGTGAATAACCTGAACACCCATGAACCTGAATTTTCTTTTTTTTAAAAAAGCAAAAAAATAAGTGAAATTTAACAATGTTATGCCTCAGCTTATCATTTAAACATGTGTATTACAACTTACAGATCACAGTGGATCTATAAAAGTACAAAACATTCAATAACAGGCATTTGGAACTAAAAAATATAGTACTTTATGGTCAATACAACTTGACTGTGATAATCTCCTGTGTAATTTTTGGCTGGATTGAACCCAAGGTGGGCCTTATTACGTATGTTTGACACCACTGTACTAAGAATGTAAAGTCCAGTTTCATATATTATGTGGCTTTAAACTAAATGACACGTGCACTTCATAATACACTGAAGGTGTTTCATGTTCAATAACAGAGCTGTGTTTGCAGTACAGGTGTGGTCAGCTGTTCAGGTTTCTGCTGCTGTCACCTCTGCTCTGCAGCGTCACATAAGCAAACACAACTTTCCATACAGTGACACTCATTTCACGGTATATCTTTGTTCATATTGGCCTTTAACCTCATCTATCTGCTCTGGTTTTCTGTCTCTTCCATGTAACACTTCCTTCTTCATTTCCGTGTGAGGCCTGGCTATGGAAATATTTGGAGTGTACACAGTTGGCAGGTGGGGGTTGCTTTTCTCTCTCCGCCTGTCTCACTTATCTACAGGCGTATGCAAAGGGTGGTGGAGCAGGGCTACACACAGCGGCGTCTTTGTTTACACACACGATCTCCTACCTACATACACACACACACACACACAGACAAAACCTTTCATGTGATGAAGGTGTGTCTCTCCACTCAGTCCGCACTAGTTTCACTGATCTCAAACCAGTTTATAGACACTTCTATGAGCAGAGGGAGGCACTTTGACCCTTTGTATACAACATCATAAAAATACACCTGTACAAGGAAGAGACCTGCGTTAAGAGCCGTGCTCACATTCCAATATTTTTATTTTACTGCTATTTACGAGACATGAAGGAGGCACCTGAATGTGACTGTCAAACTGTTGACAAAAATAAGGGTTTATTAATGATGAGCAGAACCTACATTTGCAACAGTTCTGATTATTAAATGTTTTAATATAATGATATAAATAAAACAAGCAATATCTGCAGGTTTTTACAGGTAAATAGCACAAGGTCACACCAGACCTTTACAAACAAAAGGATAAATAAGTAATCTGTGCATTATGAACACTAAAAATAGACTTAATCTGGTGTAATTTTAAGAATCATTTAAGTTTATTACAAGGAAAAGACAAATACTGTATATACTGGTCCCAGTTTCTCATGAATAAATATTCACTGTATTTTTAGTCTTACACAATGGCGAACTGACTATCATATTTGTATATCACAAAAAACAATCAATTTTGATATGTAAAGTGAAGTAAAGGTAAAATAAAATGGAGAAAATCCATCAGTTAATATGTAAATCTGTAAATGTACAATGTGTGTGTCCTATATACACTGTTGTTGATAAAGTTGGAATAATGTTGTTTTCAGGCACATTGCTCTTTTTATTCCTATTCATACACATCGGTGCATCAGTCATTACCTTTGACCCGGTGCAATCCCAGTTGCACTTTATCTATCAACAATATATTACAATGTCACAATTACTTCATGAGAAGGGGTGAAAATATTTGATTCCAACAGTGTATTTACACATCAATATACGATGAGAATATTCCAAAGTACAGCCAAGTTTTCCTTAGCAACTATATAAGTTAATAAAATGTGTTGCATCTAAAATTTTCTTTTCCATGTTTTTTTTTAAATTGAAGCCAAAAAAACAGTAGTGTCAGGACAGTACAAATAGTCAAATTAACTAGCCAATATGAACACAAATACAAAACACACACACACACAAAAACGCCCAACCACTAAGACAAACAAACAAATAAATAAGTAAACATATCAAATCTAATTTTCTTTTTATCTACAAAGGAACTACAGCTGCCTATTTCCCATTGAAAATATAAGTACAAGATGCAGTACATAAACAAGTAGTACTTTTCATTGTTCTCCTTTGGTAACATTTGTTTAATGTGGGAATTGACAGTGTTTCAAGGGAGAAAAAGAAGCTGCTGATGGAGATAAAAAGCCGACAGCGTCCCTTTAGCTTTCTTTTCTATTCTCATACTGCTATACTCTATGACGGACAGCTGTCCCCTCGGGGATTCATCTCTGTGTGTCTCTGGAAAGCAAAAGATGGAGCCAAACAGACTCAGATGAAACAAGAGGACGGACCGGGGTGTGTTTGCATGTTGAGTTGGGTGTGTCCTCCTCACAGTCTACCTTTCCCATCTTGTTTTTGTGTGCGCACTGCCTGTAACAGTGAACAAACATGGAGCTAGTACATAGTGGGAAGAAAACATGAGGCCTGTAGGTGGAAAACACAGGGGAGGCCGATGGAGACACATGCAGAACAAGAGGAAGGATGGGAAATTAATGACAGTATGTTTAACGATACTGAAGGTGTGAGCAGCTCTTCTACCTGCTCCCACTGTGGATCTGCGCCTCATGTAATTATAACGCCGTCATGTAATTTTCACTCCTCTCAAACGTCTCCGACACCACCTGCGCGTCTTCATTCATCCTGCCGCGGGTTTTCACTACTGACACCGCTTCGTCCATACGTCAAACACACAGAGATCAACGTGTTTATTTTCAGCTAACAACACAAAAACCTGAAGAGCAGCCACGCGCAAATAACACCCGCAAGGGGCGTGGGAAGCATCACAGCACATTTTATCACAGTGGGAAAATAAAGTCCTCGAGGATACGGTGGCTTTTACACAATACAATGGAAAGGCTGTTGGAGATGTCTTAAAATAGAATGAGAATAGAGAAAGACGCTCGCTGATTACTACAAATTATCACAAAGACTGATGGATCCATTAATCAAACACATAGTTTTATTGGTAGAAGAGTTTAGTTTGGTTCATTAATCTGCACCTATATAATGTTTTACAAACTATAAATATCCATATTGGCTATGTTTAGGTTGGAGTTTTTATGCTGAGCTTGATGTTCACTGATTCAGATTCATTTAATTAGGAATTTATTGCTTAGACGTAGATGTGCAATTCAACAATAATACGATTTCTAATAAGATCTAACAGGATTTTTCAGAGAAGGGACAGGGATGGTATTGACAGATTTATCAGCTTTTTTCTGCTCCAAATTATTTAAAAGATAGCGGTCATAGTTTTACGATGATCAAGTTAATATTTACGTTATATTTTGTTCTTCTGCAGATCAACTGACTTCTTTATAAACTGATATAAAGTATGAGTCTGATACAGATACAGACCTAAAACCCTCCAGAAAGAAGCTAGGAAGAAAGAAGAAAGGCTTTCCTGTTTAGTCCTTCTTATTTACATATCATATAGACTAATTTTATGCTTTAAACCCACAGAGAGGCACTAAATAAATGTAATCTACCTGATTAACACATCACTACCCACACAACAGCTTGGTGAGGTTATAACACACACACTGCAATGAAAAAAAAAAAAAAAACACAGTGAAAGCCTGAATTAAAATAGAGTCAGTCCAACATGGTCAGGTAATGTAAATGTAAATGTACAATTTCATGGATTGAAATGCATGCAGTCATTTTTAATACACTGCAGTCTGGAGCAGAGTGGTTTATCTACAGACAGACTGACATCACTAATATTAAAGTGTCTGATCAGCTTTTAACATCTGCTTTGATGCCACTGACTGATACTTTTCTGTCCACAAACGGCAGCAACAGCAGCGTTTTTCAGTCGTTCTGCATTGAACATTGATTTAACCTTTAACCCCCTGCTGTTCATTCCTTGGACCTTGAACTCAGCGCCGTGTTGAGAAATGCCACTGAGTCACCGTTTAAACACTGATAAAAAAAAAAAAAACTAACCGGTGAGGCTTTAACCTGACTAATGATCCTCCAGACGACTTAGTCAGGGCTTTAATGACACATTAGCCCATAGACCACAGAGTCAAGACAAAGGAATGTAGAGGCAATTAAAGGTGCAATTGAACAAGTGTATGGGAATTCCAGTAAGGTAACCAGTAATAATAAACTTTATTGGCTGAAAGGGTTAAAACATTTCCTCTTTAACTACCATTGCTGCCAGAAGAAACCAGGTTACTTCTTGAAAATGTCTTCTTAAAACTTTTATAAGACGCCTGTGAGTAAAGAGAATTGATTTTACTGAACTTTTAAATGCTGTACAGTAGTTTTACCCATACCTTTATTTGCTTTGTTTACGTGTTTTATGCATCTGATTCCCAAACTGTTTCAGATTAAGACCAAAAAAACAATAATGTTGCGTTTCATTGGGACCCACATTATCACAGTGTTATGGATTATAATTGTTGTGTCATTATTTTCTTTTGTCTTTAACACTATTTTTGTCATGTGTCTTTTAGGCTGTTTTTAGTCTTGTTAAATGGTCTACATCTGAGGCCTCTCCTTTACATGTCCCCTGACTTTGCCGAGGTCATCATTCGTTAAATACTTCCAGAGTACACTCTTCATCTTTATTAGTCAGGAACATTACTTCACACAAGGAATGCATGATAATTGTTTTTTATAACCGATACGATAACCGATAACTTCCTGCTTATCGTAACCAATACCAATAACAAACAACAATAGGTCCCATTCTTCTGATTCTTCTTAAGATACTTTACTACTTCCTCTGAGCCTCCTGTTGTTGTGCAGCTCATTTTTGGTGTAGACCTTGACCCAGTTAGAGACACTATTAATACAAGCATTAAGCAAAAAGTATGGAAAACACATACACTTTGATACAGGTCAGGAAACAAACATTATTGAAATGTCTTTACAATATGTAAACTTCTTAAACCACAGTTTCCAGTTAATTTTAATACTAAATTGTCAATTTTTAAGCTGTAAGTTTTAAGTTTCTCATTCAGAATTAGACATAAATACATTTTTTATCTGTAAATTTAAACTTGCAACTCGTATGTGCAAAATAAAAACCATCCATCTACTACAACACACTACAGTCATTGTGTCCTGTGGTGCCGCGCCTTAAATAAACTGTCCAATGTGAGAGTAACAATCAGCTGGCAGCTTTTCAGTGGCGTGTTCATCTGACCCGTCAGGTGAGATCTGGTTTGATCAGCTGATCACAGAGTGGCAGGTGCTGCAGATAAAAGCTAGTTTCAGTTTTCCTTTCTCTTCCAACTTACATTTATATTGAATTGTAGAGTTAAATTTTTTTTATATAATATAATATGTTGTTTCATTTCATTTAAGCCAAGACACAAAAACATTCTTCACATAAAAAGCAGCATTTGGACTCTGTGGTCCTAAATCCAATCTAGGCTGTCTGGATTTGTCCTGGTTTAAAACATTGGAGACGACCTTGAACTGTTTGCTTGTTGTAAACTCATGTTGAAGAATCTCACAGAGGATATAAAAACGGCTCCTCTGTGACAGATGAGGAACTGGACAAATGCAAATCCAGAGTGTTTAACCTTCATAATTCAGTCTGAAGCGTTACTGCGAGCGCTGATGTACACACAGCGCTCACCCAGTCAAGTTGCGTTATGTTGCCCGAGGATCAATTCAGTCTGCTGTGTCATTAACTTGTTGTTATGGTAACAAGGACAGAGGTCACAGAGGCTGAGAAAAGAGGAGGCGATGTGGAGAAGAGAAGCCTCATGCCTCCATAAAACCATGTGGATCCCTATGTTTTATTCATCCTAGCATTTCATTTTCTATTTAAATTAGATTACCTTGATTCTTAGTTCCTTTTAATCCAAATCCTGATTTTAAAGATTTACTACTCAACATGCATAGAACAGCCATGATATCATTAAGTTAAGAACATTTGATTATGTTGCAGGCGGTAACATAATAATCCTCAACCATCAAAACCTGGGCGTAGCCATCAGTTTGTGTGTCATTGCGTTTAAATCAGGAGATTCAGTTATGGTGGAAAATGAAATGACCAATGAGAAGGAAGATATCTTAATACATAACCAGGCACTTGTGAGAAACTGTGGGTGGGCAAAGATGCTTATGAGCTGAATCACAAATCATTATTTCAGTGATCCTCAGAAAAAGTAATTTATTTCTGTGGCATTAGAGGGTGTATCCGAAACTCTAACCATGTATTGCGTAATTTCAAGAGAACAGGACTTCAGCTCTAAAATGAAACCAATGCAGAAGTATCTTAAACTTATAATATTACTGCTCCAAAATGACCTGACTCCCATAGATTTGGACTAATCAGTTTTATTTGGACCCTCTAACAGATGATGCATCTACTGGTCTATCTCCAAATTATTGTTCAGATAATAAGATGTCACCTCGAATAAAAAGCTCACGTAGACTTTTGGAGTTTCTTTTTTTTTTTTACTCACAACATTTTTCCCTGAAAACCAGATTGACTATAGTTGTTGTTAGCAGATTACACTAACAAGACTGTAAAATGACTGTTACACAATACTTTAGTTACTTTACAGTCTTACTGAGTAAGCTAGGGCTCAGCATTAGCTGACCTATGACCCCTTGCAGACAACTCGGACCCCTAATGCTCCTCCTCCTGCAGCTCCTTCCCTTTTGAACACATATGGTCGTTTCTGACTCCAAAAAGCCAACATAATGACAGGCACATCACAAACTACTAGCTTCACAACAACAGCGCAGAAACTAAAGGCTGACGTCATGGTTCCTCTATTGAATAATAATGTACAGTCTTACATGCAAGTAAAATTTGGGGGTCCTTTTTCAACCAAGGTAAAATTATGTCACCTGAATGCCATAAGAACAGCACCAATAACAATTTGCTTGCATAGAAACTCCCAACAACTGGTATTAAACATTTAACTTGACAACCAATGAAAAATCTAAATAAAACAAATTAGCATAGAGGTTAGTAAAGATTTAGTAGATTTGCTTTTGGACAAGTGAATTAAAAACCATGCTGAACCCTGTACTATGGTGTTTTTAATTGCACTGGCCATAGCTTTGACAATTAGTGTTGATTACAAACAAAGCTCTAATGCAAAAAAAAAAAAAAGGTATCCAGGACAGCCCTAATTTTACAGATATTTTTTTCCTTTTTTTCTCTGAGTAACCCGTTCTTCTTCTCTATGTTTTCCCCTGCTGCAGTTCTTCATATAGGAGCAGGTGTAAGAGCCTGCAGGGTGGAACAGCTGTTGCCGTGGCGCCAAGTCAGCGATCCCTCCCTCCGACTTTCTGCGGCTCTAAAAACCTTCCTGCACCTTCTTCTTCCCACCTGCCCCCTTCCATAGCGAGAGCTGCTGCTGTTTAGACACAGCTGTCAGTCTCTGCTGGAGTCTAGGGGACAAACAGGAACATGACTGACACGGCAGCGAGGTCGCATCAACACAGACGTGATACGAGCCCCCCACCCCTCCAGGCCCTGACATCTCCATCTCTGTGTCTACCTCAATGATCAAAAAACTACCACCACCACCCCCCTCTGATGGCCTCACTGTCTTATGATTGCTCCTTCATCTCTACATCCCATCTTTTCCCACCCTCGTCGACTCCCTCTACGGGTGCCCACTGCCCGACTGTCTGCTGTTGCAGCTGTCACCAGCCAGGCTACAATCACAACACACCGGGGAGAAGAAATGGAAGAAGAGACGCCGAGAAAGCAAGAGGGTGGAGGGAGTGAAAAAACACACAGTAACTGAGAGGTAGATTGTGTGTATAATATGAGAGGAGGTGGAGGGGGGGTAAGAAGATGAGGAGGCAAAGAGAGTGGCGGTCGGAGGATGAAGGATGGGGGAGGGGAGGCAGGAGACGAGACAGGAGGAGAGGGGGACAAATATGACAAGGGAAAGGGAGCTGCAGAAATGAGGGCAGAGCTGAAGAATGAAAAACTGGGAAGAAGCAGCTGGAAGAAAGAAGAAAGCCAGGACGAGGGTTAGATACAGACAGTGAGGTGGGGGACAAAAGTGAAGGGCACTAGGAGAAAGTGGATGAAAAGATGTGCACTGTTCGAGGTAAAGAGAGATGACTGGAGGGAGAGCTTTTGTCATTTTCCTGGCAGCACATACCACATGTCTTTGTGTCTCAATAGGTCTCTGCAGTTTGCTTTTGCTTTCACACATCTCTGTTCTCATGTCTCGTGAGATTTTAAGCACAAGGAGACTGAAAGCATCTGTATCGACATAAATGAAACTGTGTAGCCTTCACGACCTGATGATATATATCACATTTTTTCAGGTGATTTTTGTTTTCACAGTCACAAAATCACAAAACTGCACCTTATCTTCTGCTCAACAAAAATGAAAAATGCAAGTTGTTACTTTGTTTCTCCAGTCACAGCCCAACAGTAGTGCTTTTATTTCGCTTTAATTCATTATTTTTTAACAATTAACGCACATGGATGCCTTTGCAAGTGTAGTTTTTTGCTGTAATTTGTTGATTTTTAACATATATGGTACTACGGTATCAATACGTTGGCTTTGATGCTGGTTCCTAAATGGTACCAAAAAGAATTTTTCATTTTAACAAAAAGAGAATACTACACATACAAAATTGTAGTTCATCTTTCCTCATATGTATTTTTATACACTCAAAGTATTGTTTGATACTGTAAAAATTGTAAACCTATTTAACACGATGTGGTTAAGTTTCAGCATACATATTCTTACAACATTAAAAATAAACCTGGACAAAAAATAAATAAATACAGAAATACAGGCACTCAAGAGTTAAAATAACACAATGAAGGAAAAAATCCTTTATTTATGAGGGTAACTCATACTTAAATGTTTTTAAAAGAATAATATCTTTAATAAAAAGGTCAATGCTGTACTCTTAAGGGGCTGATATATTGCTATTTGATAGTAAAAAATATGGTTGGTGATATAATATTACTCTAAGTCACGTTTTGTCTTAAAAGACTTCATTAAATTGGTGAATTGTCTATAACACTGAAAAAAGGCCTTACTGCCCATATTACTTCATTGTTGTTAATTTTGAGCTTAAAAACAGACAAAAACAAACAGACACAGATATTATTCCTCCATGTGTGACACCATCCTGAACAAAAAAGCAACAAACTAATCCTCTAAGTGGAAGTTCCTGCTCAAGATCCTGCTCCGTTAAGACTAAAATCTGTTGCAGACCCGAGCAGGTTGTGCCGTAAATCACTGGCTCTCCTCCCGTTGGCCCATACTTTGATATGGAGGTTGTAGTGAGTTTGCTCCCATGTCATCGATACCTCAGCTTGGCTCTACTTGTACCACCACAGGCCATTGGGGCTCTAATCCTGAGCCGCGCAGTGGCACAGTTTCACCCTCCAGCCATTCACTTTGTCTGCACACAAATGCAGCTGCCAGATTCGTGTGACCAGGCAGCCTCTCTCTCAGAAGAGATGGAGCTATTAAATGAGGCGGCTTTCACTTCGCTTCTTTTTTTTTTTTTTTTTACATTTTTTGAGTGTGTGTGTGTGTGTGTGTATGTGTGAAAGTCCTTACACTGTGGGAACTCAGCATTGAGACTTTTTAACTTTCTACTCATGTAAATTTTCCACAATGTTAGTAAAGCAAATCAAATATGCCAATAGGACTGAAATATGATGAGATTGTGCTTTTCTATGAAAGAAACATCTATGCTTTTGTATGTTTTCTGTTCTTTTAAACTATGAGGTAAAATGCTACTGTACAAAACATTAAATTAAACTCATTAAACTGTACAGAGATGGCAATTGTTTATGTTTTTCTCCATATAATATTTATGTGCTGAGAACAGACCTGATCTCTTTACATGTGTATGTCTCTTCATCACTGAATAAAACATTGCGTGCCGAGTCTATACACTCCCACCATGCAGTGTGCTGTCTGCCGTCTGACTGAAGTGCCCTCTACTTGACTCCGCTGTGAAAGTGGGTGAAGGACGTTTGGCTCGGGGGACACCCAGCGCCTTCTCTGCCTGGCCTGACTCCCCCCTCTCCGTGCCAGGCTGCTGGCAAACAACAATGACCCTCTAACAGCAGAGTCAACAGCCACCCAACATACAACAGCCCTGTAGGTGCCAATGCAAGTGTGAGAGTCTGTGGCATTACTGTTTATCACTCTGGCTACTGACGTGTACAGCTTTACCCCTGTGATGGATAGGTTAGGGGTGGGACAGAATATTGATCAGGAAACATGGCTGTGTGAGTAACATCACAATGCAACTGCTTTTCACCTTTTTTTTCTTCACTTACACAGATGTCATGATGTAATATACAGTAGTTTAACACACACACACACACACACACACCATCCTGGTTGTTAGTCATTGTTCACGTATAGGTGTTTTCAGACGTTAATGTGACTCATAGCTGCAACTGCTGTGCTCTACTCTGAAACTTAGAAAAGCGATTTCACATGCAAAAACAACAGGTTATCTATCTTTATATTTAGTATTCTTTTTTTCTTTTTTTTTTTTTGGACCGAGAGGCAAAGATGTTCAGAAGGACCATGTGTATTTTAAAATGGCATTTATTCACCTAATTTTGTCTCTTGTGACCAATAATAAAAATTAGAACTACATAATTGACATGAAGTAAAGCTGACCCACTGCCTACATCATTTAACATTGGTCTTAACTAGAGTACTGTTTACCTGCCTGCACATGTAGACTAAATGAAAATACTGCACGAGCCCATTTCAGTCTCTCTATGCAAATGAACTGCAATATATAATACAGGGCTGTGCAGTGTGTGTTTGCATGTGATTGTGTGATTACATGTGAACACTTTCAACAACAGAATGACAAAAAAATGTAGCAAACATTAGGACAGTAATCACAACAAATCTGCCATCTGACACAGCGGTTTGACATTATTTTGGTGTTTGGAAATAAACCCGTTTCTTGTTTTATTACGTAATCATAACAACATAAAGCATAACAATGTGTAAATGTGTGTCAGTATGCTTGGCAGGTCCACTGGGAGCCTGAGCTGCACAAAGAGAGCAGGGAGTCACGACACTTCACTGGCTTTGAATCAAAAGTTCATTGACCAGTGGAGAAAATAATTGTGTATGTATGTGTGCGGGTGTGTGGGTGTGTGTTGTCTGTAATCATGCGGCTATTGACTTGTGTCACTGTTTGGTTTAGTGTTGTCACTGTGGCTCTCTCTCTGTCTCTCACTCTTTCAGATAGACTGAAACTCAGCAGCAGCAGCTTCTGCCAGCGAGGCAAGTCCAAGAGCTGTTAGAAACCAGTCCAGTTCACATAAACGCCAAACGCTGTGATCAAATGGAACACGGAGACAAGTCAGAAATCAAGAATTGTCAGTTTTGGGAGTAAACAGTAACTTGTAAATTTTTTTTAAAATGACAAAATGTTTGTAACTGCAAAAAATATTGAGTAAATTATAGTTTCTAATCTGAATGGTAATGAGTTCAAAGGGATGGCATTAGAATACTTCTTTTATTTACTTCATATACACTTCTTTTCTCTAAAATGCTTAAACAGTGCCTGCCTCGAGTTTAGAGTAGTTTACTGTTTTTGAGAGAGACATACAGTATTCATGTACGTTCCAATGGTTTATAAGCAATAAACTAGGTAATTTAACTGTATTCAGAGGTGACTGTGCCTTTGCTGCAGCAGCTCCTAAGTTATGGAACGATTTGCCTCTCCATATCAGACAGGCCT
>JAPQRQ010000006.1:21587874-21619213 GCA_037367365.1 Apogon talboti | reverse complement strand
GGTGATCTGGGCAAATGAAAACTTTCATAGATAACACTGTATGACCACTATAACTGGTCTTTGGGCTGTTTTGTAAAGTCGTGAGATCTGGCTGCCACAAAAGTCAATGGATCAACAGCATTCACCTTTTTTTTTAAACTTAATTAACTTGTAGGAATACCAACTTGCTTTGGATTTCAGAAGTTGAATGGTTGTTTAGCAGCCACAAGATAGTGCTATTCACTAATTTGTGAGAGGTGCATGATCTAAATTTGATCCCAGGCTTAGAGTCCTGTCAAATACTGGTGGCATTTCTAAAAAGTTAACACTCGGGTGCAGATTTCTGTGTATTTTACATCCCCTCACTTGCCATCCATGTCTAGCAGATGGCTGTTAAAAGACTGTATGTGTGTATGTGTCCACTTCACGTAGTACGCTGCTCCTTATGTGTTACTATCAGTGGGTTGCGCAAATGAAGCCGCGCATGCGCGCGGAGTGTGCGGGCGGGCGCAGCTCCACCGTGGTTTCAGTTGAGCTTGGCAACGTCTCGCTCGGTGAACAGGCTTTCGACCGTCGGACAAACGAGTGTTTCCACAATGTCTGGAGATTAATTTTAACGGACTAGGAGGCGAGCTGAATCACCGGAGCAACGTTAGGTAAGGTGTTTGCTCTTTTAGTTTCTCTGATCAGTTTTAGCAGAACAGTGCGGGGCTATTCAAAAGCCCTGAAAAGTGACGAGTGAACTAAACGCTAGCGACCAAAGCAAACACCGAGAGGCAGGCGAGCCGACCAACTTCAGTCAATGCAGTGAACAGCCGCTTTACTACGGCTCAGCCCGCAGCCTCAGGTTGTCCCGGGAGCCTCTAAACCGGCCCCATTATGACCCCAGGCTGTTCGTATGATGGGTCTGTTCTCTGAGAGGTACTGCTTCACGCAAAAAATGATTAAGTACTAATATTCTACAACCTTCCTATCGATTAGGGCAACACTGCGCATGCTCGTAGTGCTCTGCAGACTTCGGATTTGTAGTTTTTCGTACCTGAGTTAATCACAGTTGTGAGGGCCAAGAGAAAACGGTGAAACTACAAGTTCCAGACAATGGGAGCTTTGTTTGGGAGCGGAGCTAGCCAGCTATTTAGCCTGGACGAGCTTTGAATTTCGAGTAGTTTTGCTGCAATCGGAAGTTGTCTTGGCTGAAGATTTGTTTTAAGTCTTTACTGCACGGAAAATGTTGGCTGCGTAGTTTTTCCTTTGTACGGTTTGCAGCTGTAGTGTTAGATGACACTTTGCAGGGAGAGGCTGTGCAACATGTTTCAATTGAGGTGAAAAAAGAGGGTTGTTTGGACACGCACACTGTGGTTATCTGTCATAAGATGTATCCACGGTGTGTGGGATTTGCAGGTGCATTGTAGATGTCTGTGTGTGTCTTGGTGCGGTCCTGTGTGAATGGGAGGTGATGATGGCTCGGCGTCTCGTCTCCTTTTCATGGAGATCCCCGTGCTGCTGCTGCTGTATTCCCCATCCCTCAGGAAATGACACGACTGTATCAGGATGATGGATCTGTCGTGCAAGAGCAGTGGAGCATGGCAGCACTCCACGTTTTCTGGGCATCATTTACTCTGTTTTTCTCCTAGCTAGAACTAATGGAATAATTATTAGCCATGAAAATCGGAGAAGGATGCCGAGGTGTTTCAACCTGGCTTTTCTATTGTTTTTAGAGGTGAAAAGGTAATTTCCGCTTGCTTAGTCGTACGTAACAAGCGCAGTTTGTGTCTCAGTAAGGCCTGCTGTACACAATGGGAATACCCTGAATTAAATCCTCATTGTGTTAAAAGATGAGATTTGAATGTATATTAATAAATTACATTGCCATGGCTTGACATTAACCTTTTCAACCCACTGGCCAAACAGGGCCAGTAACTTTTTTTTTAATATTTTATTTTTGATTTTTTTCCAGAACAAAGGTACAGTTACAAGGCTGACAAGACAATGTAAACTCAAGGACTCACAATGACCGGACACGAGAAAGTGGAAAAATACATAAATAGATAAGAATAAAAACAAACAAACAACAAAAAAGAAATAAGAAGAGAGAGGAAACAAAACACTACACAGATAAAATACATTATACACTAATCGAAGCCAGTAACTTTTTAAAGTCACTGACTGACCCTGATCCATGAGCTACTGGCCCACATTTCAAGCCTACTAATTTTGATTTAGGTGTATACAGGGGATGCGGCATCTTTAGTGCATATACGTGAATTTCGACGTCATTAACCATGAAAAAAAGAAAGCAATTGGCATGGTGAATGGCTTGTTTTCATGCATCTTTTACATAAAAAAAATGAAGCATGATTAGTAATCATGAAGGCCGATAACCGATATTTATCCGATATTCGTTTGTTGTAAAAATGGAAAAACTTGTTTAAAAAATTTTAATCATACGAACACCAACACTTAACTTTGTTTAAATGCTGTTCAGCATGTTTATTTTTCATTTAACAAAACTAAATCCAGGAACTCCCAGGCTCAGCAGCATATCACACGTTCAACTGAAAATAAATAAATAACTCTCTTTAATTTTTACAAGTAAATAAAGTCATCATGCAGTTCAATATAACTGAAATGCTGTCACTTAAATTAAAGTGAAATAACAAAAAAAGGAGGGACTTCCCAGGCACTCGTCCAACGAAGTTCATCCATCTATATATTAAAAGCCCAATGGCCTCTGTGTGCGTATGTGTGTGTTTGTCCACTTTCTAACTCAAAAACCGGACAGAACTGCCATTTTGGAGTACTTATGTTTTTGGGTCAATAATCAGACTGGTGAAAACGGCAAGTTGATAGGACCAATATTTTAGGAGATAATCGTAATATTGGAATACAATAGCCTTACAATCACACTGAATCATAGAATCATCATTGAAGTGGGTTACCTAGTAACAGATAAACAATAGGGTCACATTGCCATGATGTAAAATTTCATGTGCAGAAACAGACATGCTAACTAAGAGAGGTTATTCAACTGAAAATGCCAGTGGAATTTACCAAGAAAGTAAAGGAATGAACTCTGTCAGAGGATCTAGAACCCGTGGTTCCATCCATCTGATCATAGACGGAAACGAAGCGGGTTATACTATAATACCAATAATACCAATGTAAAAAATTGAATCTTTATATTAATATTTCTTAAGGTCACATATTAGAAAGCTAAATTAAGCAGTTTAGGCATTTATAGGCTGTTATTATACCATCCAACCTCTTTTAAAACCTCTTCTTTGTTACCTTTCACTACTTTGTCAAAGTGATGTAGTGCTTACTTCCAAATTTGTATTTATGATAACTATGGCTTGGTTTCCTTATGTGTAAAAACTCACAGGTGGTTTAGCTCGAATTTAATAAGCTGTAGATGGTACAGTGTCAGGAGTGACAGTTTGAGATGGCGTGTATCAGAAAGGAATCTATTCTGTGTTTTGCCCTGGTTGTTTATTGAAGCTAAGCTAACTCGATCTACCTCTTTCCTGACTTCTTCTTGACTTGACTGACAAAGCAAAAAATCCATAAATAGAAAATGAATGTAGTTCAGCCAGATGTCAATTGTCTATAAAAATAGACTTTTCTATAGGACAAGACAAGCCTGCAGCAGCACTTAAGTGCAGTCAAAATTAATTCCAATAACCATGAACCATATTAAAATTCCTCCTTATGTGAGGTGTGGTTTCGAAAAGTTATGCTCTAATAAATGTTGCACAAATACTTTGGAAGGAGTGAAGTGAAAGACAGCTCTTTAAATGCAAATGTTGAGGTTGGTATTGACATTACAAGTGTTTATTTTAATTATCCTTTATTAAATGTCTGTTTTGTTTTCAATGCACTTGTTATGAATGACATTGCAAGAAATTCAGTACAGTCTGAATGGTAACGGATGATTATAATGTCTGTACAGTAATGTTTACATTATGACAGTCTTAACCCGCTCCAAAATGCAACATTGTTTTCTAAGCTGCAAAGCCATGGTTAGGTTTATGGTATATGGGCAGTCTTCAGTACTTCATGTTAAAGCAAATGGAAAGCTCAATAGACATGAGTGAAATGTTGTCTGAAGTAGTCAATAGGTAATAATGGCCTCAGTCCCTGTTGCAACTTCCCCTGGAGATCTTGTGATTTTGGTTTTCTTCCAGATTATATTTTGCTGCTAAATGACTTTAATTTAGCTTGTTCTGCTAGAGCCATAATGTCTGTAGAATCAAGTTTTGGAGTACTGATGGTTTCCAAATTTATAGTGTGATTACTTCAAATCTGTGTCACATCATTCTAAAACATCTCTGCAGCCAGCTTGCAGCAGGCTCCTCTGGGTATCAGACAAAAATTGCTTACAGTCTGTGATCTCGAAGAACATCTCACATTTTCTGCTACTTATTTTGGTGTTTCATTACAAACAGCTGCAGAAACAATGGAACCGGTCTTCAAAGGGATAAGGATGTGGGCCACCTCAGTTATTGACCTGTAAACATTATGTTGAATCATCATGCCATATCAGGGTATAGGTGACTCATCAGCCGTTGGTTTTTCCCTCTTTCATTATTCCTGACAAGGTCGTTAGAGAACATGTACACGGGCATGCAGTCATCTGCCCACTGTGAACAATGAAATTTTTACAAGAGGATCCCTTTGCTTTTTTTTTTTTTTTCAGGGCAACACACAAAGCCTTTTGGCATAAACTTCATTCAGAGCGCTCCTCTTCCAACCGCGACACATTGGCAGTCCTCCTGCTGTTTGTAATTTTAGAATGAAAAGTTTCTTGCCAGGTTTCTGTTTGGTCCTTGGAGTCGTCTTAAGTTAAATAAAGGCTAATAGAAATGAAGAACACACACACACACACACATGGATTCAAGTTCAAGAAACATCCGTCACAATCATTGGTGCATGACAGGGTGATTAGTGACAGGTTAAACCCACGTTAGTGATTAATCTAAATGGATCATTGGATATGTCCTTGCAGTCCTCCTGTCAGCTGGTGTTAAATGCAGGACAAGTTGGATGATACTTTGCTGTGTTGAACAGTTGTTTCTGTCAGGATTTACAGATGTCTTTAATGTTGCATTTACTCATTAATTTGTAGTTCATTTACAGCTCACTCATAAAAACAGCCTTTGCTAGAATTGCAAAAATGTCAGAAACCAGTAATGACAGTATTAGCATAAACAGAGCACTTTTTGGATACATACACAGTGAAACAAAACAAAATTAAGACTCCAGCCACTGTACAGGTAGTGATCCAGTGATTTTCTGTTTTAAAAATCTGTGTTTCTTAGACCAACAGAGAAACAGACAGAGCATTGTGTGGGCAGGAGAGAGCCTCTATGCAGAGAGAACTGAAAAAAAAGAAAACATTTATGTGAATTATGTAATGGAATGCAGTTCTATGTAATCCTGTAATTTCTGCAGTGATGTGTATGGGTCTACAATGGTAGACTGAACTTTGTGTGCAGTGAGACAGGTGTTGTGGATAGCTTGCCCTAATTCTTCATTATACCTAATTATGATTGTGTAGTCACAAATAAGGAGGAAGTAAGGCCTTAACTTGTTAAGGCTGTCTAAAAGAGCTAAGCTGTATTTTCATAAACGGTATTAGAGATGTACAGACCTCCTCTTCTAGATGAAATAGTACAGAGACAACCAACAGTTGCCACCCCCAGTCCCCACTCTCTGTGATGTATTTTCCTCCCTTCAGGGTCTTATCCATAAGTCAGCATACATGACAGTGTCAAGAGGTCAGAGATTACAGAAAGAGGAGTGCATGGTGCTTCCTGAAATGGGTCTGTGCTTTATGGCCTTCTGTGTACCAATAAAACATTTGCTAGGTAGGCAGCTGATCTATCAAGCCAGCCTCCTCTTCCCACTCCCTCAGAGGTCAAATTCCCTCAAGGTGTTGTTTACCAATCTGCGTCTTCTTGTCAGGAAAGAAGATGAGTCAGAAAATCAGTCCTGAGTGTAAATGTCCAAAACGTGCTCACTTTCAGCTAATAGTACTGATCAGGCACAGACTTTTTTTGTACGGGAGGAGGATGGGGGGTGTCCTCAGGCTAAATATAAGGCAGACGGGGTCTCCAAGGCTCAGTAGAGACCGTGTCCGAGGCTACATCTTTTTTTCTCTTGCCTCCTCTGTGCCGGGGTATGTTTGACTGGGGTAAATATAGCCTGTTGGTTTTAGCTCGAGGATAAACACAGATGTTGAGGAGGCCTTTCTTGCCACAGGTCGGCCTGCATCCTCCCCCTAGACCGTCAGCGATGGTAGCAGTGGGAGAGAGAGAGAGAGAGACTGCCTCGGTATCCACCCACAACACACTTAAAAAGGGTTATTGGACTTAACATTAAGCTTTTGACAGGGTTATAGGAGATGTATACATCAGCTACAAAGCATGTGACAGCATGACAAGGTGTTGTACGTAAAGACAGGTCTACACAGCCATGACTGTCCATTTAGCTGTTGGGCGACTGTGGCTCGGTAGAGCGGGTCGTCCAATGACCGAAGGGTCGGCGGTTCGAATCCTTGCATGGGCGCCTTGCATGGGAGCAGCCGGCCACTGGTGTGTGAATGTGTGGGTGAATGGGTGAATGTGTGCAGTGTAAAGCGCTTTGGGCACCATTACAGTGCAAAAAAAAAAAGCACTATATAAGTGTACTCCATTTACCATTTAAAGTGGAGGCCACTATAGAATTACAAATGGATGTCTGCTTAAGAAGGCGCACGTTCACCCTTGAATATTCCGGCCTGTGTTTCACAGAAAGCGTTTTGCAAGCTGACTGCAGAAGAACTAAATCTGACTGCTTGGGGTATATCTAGGTTCATGCACTGAATCCAGGGGTGTGAGCAGAATAGAGGAATCTCTGCAGTAACTGTCTTCAGGCCTGCTCAGTCCCTCAGCAGTACTGAATGTGCTCATCTCCATAACATTAAGAGCTCTTATCTTTTACTCGCCCCCTTTTATAATGTCTCTCTCTAGCCTACATGCTTCTTTCAAAGGGAACTGATGATGTTAAAGAGCAGCACTATAAAAGACTGTGGATGACGAAAGAGAAAATCATGTATTCAATCTCAAGGGATCAAGTTTTGTTCCAGAAATTTCCAAAGAGTCAGATACACATCTTTTAATATGAATAGTTATGCAGCTCTTTGTGTAGTGTTGTCTTTCTCTTGTTGTTCCTTCATACCTGAAAGTTGAATTTATCTCTATGGGGAAGAACATACTGAAGCTCCACTGTCATGTCTTCTTCTAACTGAGGCCTCACGTGTAGAGCCATAACTGACAGGTGGTGTGTGTCTGCACACAAAGAGCTCTGTTATACATCAGCATGGCAGAAATGTTCTGGAAAGAGGAAATCCTGCATGACGGGGTAGAGAAACAGCTGATTCTGTCTCCATCTGTTTTTATGGAGTGAGGAGTAAATTAACCTTGTGTGTTCCACATACACATGGGCTTGACCATCACACACCTGTCAAGACTGAAGCTCACTTTATCCATTTTATTCTGAGCTGCAGCCAAGAATCTAAGGCTATGGACTGGATACATCTTTTGTGCAATGTTCATAACAGGCACACAGTTTGTTATTTTGAAAAATGGCAGATATTTTTCTAAGTAATTTGAAATGTTTTCAAATTGTGTTTATTTAAAGAATAATCCAAAAAGTTGTTTACAATGATGCAGCATGGAAAAAGACAACATATTTGATATTTCCTTGACAGATGATTATTTTCAAAAATTTTCAGAGGAAATATGCTTTAGTCCATGTTTTCCTCTGTGAAAGAAGTGGACTGAATGTGCTTTAGCTCATTCAGTGTGAAATCCAAATGTGTGAAATTAACAATTCTGAACACTAAATGACTAAAGTGAATGACTGGTTGAAATAGTTGTCCATTTAGCCACCTTGATGAGATGTCACATTTTGCTTTAAGCATTACTGCTGATGAAACGTGTTAGAAAGTTGAGTATATAACTGGATGTAGGCAAATGATGGCCAATAATCTTAGTGTGACTGAGGAAGTAATAAAGGCTTTGTGAGTCAGTACTCTGAATCACTGGAGTAACAAAACCCACCCACTACATCAGAGCAGTGAATCATTTTTCTCTTTTTTTTCTTTAAAGGTATGTAGGCATATTTTTGTTTCTTCCTATAGAGCAATAAAAGCATCTTTGTTGTCCCCAGACCCCTCTTCAAATTCCATCTGTATTTTATTTGGAGGCCTTTTTGCTCATTCTTCTGGCTGTATGTGCTGAGTGTTGGAGGTCAAACTGTTGGACAGGATGTGAGTGCGTAATGTGGAGGATGAGTGTTACTATGAATCAGGCAATAAACATAAGGGGAAAGATGTGCTCTCACACGGCGGAGATCAGTCACTAAGACAGATGACCATTTCACAGGACATGAGTAAAAACATTCCTTTAAAACTCAGAAAAATGTTAACACACTGGTGTGCAGCTGTTTTCCTCCATTGTTTCTTTAAGTGTTTATTGTTCAGATTCAGCTCATCTGAATTTCAGGAGGGACATAGACACAGCTTCCATCCCCCCCAAAAAATGGAGAAAATGGTGTTGACTCCCAAAAACTATCCAGAAGCATACAGATAGATTGGCACCCCCCTCCCTTCCTTATGAAATCAAACTTTGGTTCTTTTAACCATTGTGTAGAAGACATTGATAGAGGCATGTATGTATACAGGCATTCAGTGTGAAATGCATGCATGTGGACTCCACTTTCTTCTCCCTCTGAGCCTCTGATCTCAGACTGTGAATTGTAACTGTGGAGTCATTGTTTTAATGCTAATTGAGTATAGCATGTGGTCATTCCATGAATGCTTCTTGGTGCATTTTATGGTACTGTATCAAAATGTGCCTTTTTTTTTTCCTTCTCGTTGCCAAATCAGATTTGATACTGGAACGAAAGCTATTTCCACATAAGTTAATTTGGTCTATTTTGCTATGGTATGCTAATGCGTTTATAATGTTGCTAAGCCAGGGCTATGCAGATAAATCATGCAATATTTGAGGAACATATATAGCTGTTTTATTATAGGCCTTGAATATAATCTAGTGTGTAATCCACTTTATGTACATGTGAGTATGTAGCTAAAACATTTACATTTACTGGTGATACAGGAAATACAAATCCAGTCCAGCAAGACTTGCAGATAGACCACCTTAGAGGTCTGTTAGATGCCAGGACAGTGCATTGTGCTTTTCATGGGTATGAGGAGTGAATTGAAAGCTCTGAAAATACTTATTGGCAGCAATAGTTTCCTTGATCAGTTACTGATCCATAAAGACATGATATAGAATGTTAATTTGCTCATTTTAATTTATACAGCTTAGGAGTTTCTCAGCAAATGCACATTGTTACAGCAAAACCTGAGCCTGTTTAACTCTTGACAGCCTTCTGCATCACTAACATAATACAAATGCTAATAATGTGCATGTAAACACAGCAGTTCAACAGTCCTCAACCTCATTTCCAAAGCAAAGATCTACATGCTGCAATCTGAAAAGGACCTCGGCGATGCATTCTTGCTATTGATAGAGATTAGAATACATCTGTTTAAGCAGCGTCATTCCTTGTAGCTTTGATCCAGGAAATTCTGCCCAGATGTATTGGCCCTTTAGCAAAATAAAGCTTTTAACGTGTAATATCCTAAGTATTGCACACTGCTGCAATATGTTTAAAATTACACGTAGTATATTTTTTTTTACGTGAACCAATTCAGTTTTTAGTCACACTTAAAGGGGGGGGGGGTGCATTTGCTGTAAAGCTAACTCCAGTCTTTCATATGCTTCAAATGTATTTTGCATAAAAAGTAGGATCATGTCTGAAAATGCAGTGTTGAGGGACATTGGCTCCTAATGCTTCATTTCCCCCCAGTCAATGTGTCTCTTCATCCTTCATATTACGCATTATATCCTTTTACATTTAGTGCTGTCACAGGCTAAATCGAATTCCTCAGTGCATCATCTAATGTCTGCAGCCAGACTTTTCCTGTGTCAGTGTATGTGTGAACCTTCCAATGCTGTTTGTTTAAGCGCCTCATTTAATTAAAAGTATGGTTATTATCTCTGCTGATGCCACCCCTTGAAAGACTCTCACTGTTCTGCTCTTTGGCAGTTTTTTTCTTTTACATTTTAGCTTGAAGTAGTTCACACCATAGAAGTGATACCCACTTGCTCTCAGATGATGCAGCACCTCAGCGGCTGGAAGTGACGGGTGACAGTTGTTTATGAGGAGTCCTTTAAAAAAAAATTAGCTGGCAAACAAAAATAAGACATTTTGATTATACAAGCTGCAGCTGAAATTATGTGTTAGAATGAACTAAGATTTTGTCTCTAGACCTTTTGGATTTTTCAGTGTCTCTTGGTGGGAGTATCAGTGCTTTGCAGTAGCTGAGACAGTGCATTAGGTAAGCTGTGTTTCTGTGTTCTTTATATAATATATTGCTGTACACAATCATGAAAATCAATATAATAATTTGGTGCCTCCTCAGCCATTTAAAGAAACAGTTTTCCACCCCATCTTTTGTGTTTTATCTGCAGAAACTGTGTGGCAGTGACAGCCTTGTTAAATGTCCCAAAGGAGTAGGCCAGAGAGCAGTGGAGGAGAAAAGGAAGTGACACAAGTTTGGGTGTTTCTCTCACAACAGTAGAGCCTGTTATCATCGTGGGAGAGGAGAAGACGGATGAGCTGATAACTCAGAGGGAGAGAAATGACTTGACAGGGGAGGAGGGATAGCTGGGTAGACAGAGGGAGAGCCTAAAAGGGAGGTCTGTTGCAAGAAGAAAACCAGCTCATGTGCTTCCTTCTCCTCTTTCACTTCCTTTCTACCTCCTTGATTTGTCCTCCTTTTCTTTCTGTGTTTTCCCCATGACCTCTGCAGTCAGGTGCTGATTAGATAACCGTCTGGTCCAGTTTATCAGACAAGCTTTTACCTGGGAAATTATTTTGACAATAAAAAAGGAAGAAAGACAGAAAAAGAGAGCACGCAACAGTGGTCGTGAGTGGCAATATAAAGTGTGCGATTGTGACGGAGAGGTGAGAGCGCCGCAGAGGGACCGGGGGTATACTGTGTACAAACTGTTGAGGAAAGGCAGTCTGTTGTGGGCTTGTCTCTGCAGATGGTGTGTGTATATGGAGCGGATCTCTGTCTGTGATGAGTAGGATTAAGAGGAGCAATTCAGAAAGGTTTAGAGCAAGAGAGGCAGAAGACAGTGGAGGTTTTGTTTATGCACTGTGCTGCCAGGTGCTGGTTTCTGTTTGCTGAAGGTCAGCTTTACCTACCCGCCCAAGGATAAGACTTGCTTGACCCACTTTGAGACCTAGAGATGCTCAAATACATTCTCATTTTCAGAACTGCTGTAATTACCAGCGTACTGGTCGGACAGATACAGATTCTCAGGCTGTGGTTATTGGCTGATACTGAGTATCAACCTAATACCACTGTCTAAATAAGCACTTTACTGCATAGGAAAGATTGAGATCTGTAACATGTATAACAACATCAGGCTTCACTTTAAAGCAACGTATGACTTTCATCACCAATTTTTTTCAAATTTGTAAAACCTGAGTGATAGCCTAATTATCATTAATCCATCAGTCTTTCTGTTCTTACACACCTGAATCACTTCCCTCATGGTGAACAACTTTGAAGATGACTCCATCATAAACACAGTCCGCTTGTTTACATAACAAACTGAAATGTCACTCGGGCCTTTTCGGAAGTTTTGTTGTGAAGTACATTGTGGGAAGCGAAAGCGGCATGCAAACGAGCCAGATCACTACAATGTAAAATTATACAATCCACCAGCGTTGTTTTAAAAAATGAGTATAGTCGGTGGATGGAGGTAAAGGCAACATTTAGGTTCAGCACTCACGAAGAGACAGCGAAATTGCTGCGGATGGAACTCCCATTCCCACAATGCACTTCGTGACAAACTTTCCGAAAAGGCCCAAGTGATGTTTTGGTTTGTTAAGTAAACAAGCGGACTGTGTTTATGATGGAATCATCTTCGAAGTTGTTCACCATGAGGGAAGTGATTCACAACCTCAGGTTTCTCTACATCTGTAATTTTTCCTGAACTTGCTTTTATTTATTAAATTTCTTATACATTGACAGTCTATAATATAAACAGTTGCATCTCTGACTGACCCCAGTTTGTAAATATCATTAAAAATTCCTATTGTGCAGTACAAGTACAGTGTTTACTGGGTTTTCAATTTGATTATGATGTCTGTATCACAGTGCTTCCTTGAACAACCTTTCTGCTGTGCTCTTTCTCCTGAACATGAACTCTACTGCATCTGGTCCAAACACCTTAACAGCACTTCACACACATTCCCCGTCAGTGTGTATGTGCATAGTTCTCTACAGAGGGCCATGCTTTTCCAATGGTTCCCACGTCTGAATTTGACAGGAATGTTGGCAGCTCTTGGGGGAGACTCCGGGCTCTTTTTTTTTTTTTTAAATACTAGATTCCTCCTCTTCCCCTCATTCCACCTTTCCTTCCTCTCTGTTCTTTTTTCCTGTGGACTCTTTTCATTAGTCAAATGTTTTCACTCCTCACTATAGCTGCGCGCACATGGAAAACAACTTGGTCTGTGTATGCTTTTGTGAGCACATGTGCAGCTCACTGGGTGTACATGCATGCGTGAGTGCACACATGGCTGCAGAACCACACCCTGGACTCACGCCACACTTTAAACCAAACACAGAAAGAGAGACGACTTCTGGATGGATTTAGCTTGTTGTGACAGCGCTCTGCACTAGTGTAGACTGGGGCAGTGATGATTGTGGATAGCTCGCTGATGGATGAGCAAAGTGACAGGCACACAGGCCATCACACCATCCCAACTCCTGTAGCCACAGCCAAATTTGAGAAACAAAGTGATGATGATCTGATGGTACAGTCCCACTGGGGTTTCATTTGAAGTGCATTTCAATACACACACACACACACACACACACACACACACACACACACACACACACCTTCTACTTGGTTGATTTTATTAGGCAAATTCCATTTCAGAGATGCCTCTATTGGTCCAGATGCTGGAGATAGTTTTGAGGGACTGAGATCTGTACAGGGATGAAGAACGCTTCCTTACTTCCACTGATACAGCAATATGGACCAGCAGGCACACTTACAAGGACTGCTGCTTGAGCTTTAAACCTCATGCTGTTGTAAATAATAAAATGTTTGGGGTTAGGGATGTGCAGTATGATCGAAATCTCATCCTGGTTGATATGGGCAATTATCCATATTTTTAAAAAATGTACTGTATTTATGGAAATGCATATTTCTAATTACATTTTGGATTATAGTCCCAAATAAAAGCTACTTACTCAACTTTAAACTTTAATGCTCATTTAAACAAACATCCTGCCCCTTCAAATTAAAGTTGCACAACAGTGGGAGACTTAGAAGAATTAGTTAAGCGTCTTAAGTTTCACTTTCGCTTTGTGGTCATATGGTCTGAGCATACTCATTGTGAGGTACGTACAGCACGGACCCCCGCCATATATACTTCCCAACCCTCTCCATATCTGTGACCAATGAGCTGACAGCACACAAATACATGAAATGACAATACAGAATCTGGCTCATCTCATTGGTCAAGGTGCTGTTCCTTGCGAGGAAGATACCGGAAGACAAGAGTTAACAACAAACCAGCATGGGTGACACAGACGACACTGATTTTCAGGTCTTGGAGTCGGACACTGCCGAGTCGAACTTTGGTGATGATTGATCACTGTTCTTGGGCATTAAGCTACCTTAAGCTTTTTTTTTTTTTTTTTTTTTTCACATTTTATTTTTTACAATGTCCCTCTTGTTCTGCTGCCAGACCAAAACAGCGGCCACAACCACTTGATCTTCCTCTTCGTCTTGCAGCTGTAGCAGAGAGTAACTAACTGAAAACCCTTTACTCACAAACAATGTACTGATCCAGACCTCTTCTTCTTCTTGGATTTTATGGCGGTTGGCAAGGCAACAACGTACACTGTGTACAGGTGAAATGCACAAAATCTAAGCCATTTAGATTAGTATAGGCTCTATTTATCGGTGAAAACTTTAATTATAGGAATTATCAGACGTAATTTTTTTTTTTTCGATATCAGACCAATAATTATCGGTGCCAATAGTTATTGTGCATCCCTATTTAAGACTGGTTGGTTTTTAGATAGCTGTTTTCTGCACTCACATGATATATATGATCTTGTTGCTCTAGATGGACCGGACCTCAAATTTCTCAAGAAGGGCACTAAGAGCTAGATCTTGTGTCTCTATTCAGCTTTCTATAAATGGGATATTCACCTGGGGTACACACATACAATGCCTCGGAGTTAAAAGGAGCCACACCTTGCTCCTGTAATCCTCTTTCAGTTGTAACAAACCCCGCTTTACAGTATCACCTGAATAGACTGTTCACCTGTACTCACCACCTGCCTCACACTTACCTAAAGTGTATGTGTGTGTGTGTGTTTAACTGTGAAGCTGTTATTTGTAGATGTTTTATTTGAACATGTTATTGGTGATATTCATCTTTGAACAGACGACCAAACACATATCATTTAGTTGTCCAAAAAAACAGTAAATGGTACACTGGAAAGCGGTAGCAAAACCCCACCAACGTCATTCTGCTACAACTTTCACTTTCGGACGGTCACAATTGAAGTGGGTAATTCAACTTAGAATTCTCTTCATGTGTAATGACTAGCTGCAAGGCTTCATGAAATTAATCCTTTCAGTAAATCTAACCGAAAACAGCATTAGATCCCTTAATGACAGTATAGGTGGGTGGTGGCTTATCCTTCCGATTTACAAGGATCAGTCCTCTGGTAATCAAAGGCGCAAAGGCAATTGTATTTTATCTATTTCTAAAGGAACTAAATTAGATATTGTCAAAATTCAAAGGGATCCCAAACTCCTGAGATAGTCTTGAAAATACCTGTTCAGTTACTCAGACAAGAGGCTCAGACAAGAGCGTCCTACGTCATTTGAATATAAGGAAGGCATTTACATTTGAAAGTTACTCTCTGGTTGTATTTGCTCAGGTTTTATTCTTTTGCTTACAGGGTGCATTCTTTCTTTTTTCTCACAGTGTCAGTTTGTACAGTGCTTTCTGCAGGTCTGTGTTTCAGCTCAGCCTCAATGGACCTACTGTACTCTGTTTGCTCTCACTAGTCCAAGTCCTGCAGGCAAACAGTGCCTGGTCTCTCTGGGGCCTGGGACTGTGTTAAAGTGGAGTCAGCCTCGCCATCCTACAGTACTACAGTTTCATCATAGCCTCATGTTACCACCACTGTGTCTGCTTAGTGACACTGTGAGAAATGTGTGTGCAGAAAAAGTGTTGGTGAGGGAATTTAGTGTCAGCGTCATATGCCTTTGTTTTCTTTTCTTGTAAGAGCTGCTCACACACACTAATAAGAAAATCACACAGATGTACAGTTTTGGCTCTATTGAAGCAAAATGTGCTTACAAAAGAGGCTAGAAAGGAGGTGTGAGGTGGAGACACTACACACATTACAGAATGAAGAGCCGCAAACTCTTGTCAAAGAAAGATGCTTCCTTTGGGAAAACATGGTCATCCACATTTTGTTTCATTTAATGTTAGTCCTACTGCCTTGAATCACCAAGTTTTCTGTGGGACCTGAAATCAGTCCCCTTGGCTAGTGTTGGCAGCTGAAGGGAGAAGGGGGAGGCCTGAGTAATTATAAGACCTGGGGTGTGCTTTAACCCACTTACCACACCATCTCAGGGTCTCCTGCCAAAACGGTGAGCTTAGTGCTTTTAATCCTCTTCCCAGAGTTGCAGCTACACTCTTATCTTACCACCTAAAAATGTTTTTTTTTTTTCTCATTGCATCATAGTTTGTTTTTATTTGTCCGATTATTACACGAGGTTGGGGGAGTTGTGTATGTGACTTGTCAGGCAGTTTCCTGGCCATAAACACCACAGAGGAGTAGTCCTGCTGTGGTTTGATGTGAGCTTCCCTCCCTCCCTTTTGGTCCTTCCAGCATTCACAGCTAGCCAGGCAGGCATGTTTATTTGCCCCCCTTCAGACTGCAGAGTGGAGGGCTGGCCTCTGCCCCAGGGGTCTAACTGGAGTCCAGTTTGATCCCCAGCTACTCCAATCCTCTCCCAGCTTACGGCCCGCATCACAGGCCTGTTTCCCCCACGGTGCGCTAAGCTCCCTCTCTTAATAAAACAGGCTCATAGTGCCACGTTCCTTGCATTCTTCATGTGCAGGCTTCTCCCCTGTTTTTCTAGGGCTGCGGCTATCGATACTTTTTGAAGTCGAGTATTCTACCGAATATTTCAGCGATTAATCGAGTAATCCCATTTCATCATCAAGCCGTCATCGAGACTCATTATTATAGACTACAACAAATGCATAGCCTACATTCTAGCCAGCGCTGCTGTGTTTTTCAGTTTGCAATCATATTAAATCGGCTAATGTTAGGCTAGTGTTGAGTGGAAGACGGGCATTCACCTTGTGCTGGCTTCGGATGTGTATTTACACACATTGTCCAAGATTCTGTTTTTTTTTTTTTTAAGTTTGAAGTGATCCTAAACTTTATACATCTTTTGCCTTTTGCGGATGGTCTCCTCGCTCTCTTCCATAGCACCAACGTTCTGACTCTAAGTCGCATGCGTCACTGTTTACAGTCCATGTAGAACACGATCCCCAGGGCGGATTGCAAGTGACTACTTAAACAAAATTAATAATTAAATGAATATTCGAGGATTTTTTGTACTCAAATTACTCAAGTACTCATTGCAGCTTTACTTTTTTCACAGGCATGGATAGGTTGCAGTGAGCAATGCAGACCACACTATTAATGGAGCCAAACTGTGAACTGTACTTATAGTTTTAAATCTATCTGACATAAATGTTGCATTCATAACGGTAGGTTTCCACACAATTTCAAAAGAAGTTTTTGTGTATGTGTATGCTTGTTAAGTATAAAGTGAGAGCTTGGAGTGGAGGAGGGGGAACAAACAAGTGACTCAGTGGTGGGGGTGCGCTGTTGAAGCAGCAGCAGCCCTGTCACTGTAGGTTTACGTCTGGGCTGCCTCCTCCTTCTAGCAGAGTCTAGTCATGGCAGAATCGGGGTCAGCCGTACTTCCACATTTGCCACCCTTATCCATCCCTCTGTTCAAAAAACAAACTATATTCTTCTTCTTCCTCTATGTGACCGTGCAGTTCAAACCATTCTATCTAATTTCTGGCTGCATCTTCTATCCCTCCTCTTATACACTTTCTCTGGGAAATCCCCCCCGCCCCCCATTAAGAGAAGAGGACGGGATGAGATTTATAATTAACAAAGGCTGATTCCTGCTGTGAAAGGGAGAGTTGTCTGGAGAGTCTATGTGCTAGGGAGCATAGAGTGGGGATGGTGAACAAATTGCATATCAGATTGATACTGAAAAAGAAGAAAGACCTTCTTATTAGGCACACTGGGGATCGGATCTTAAAGATGTTGGGCTGCTTTTGTATGCAAGTTTTGGCCGAGTCTAAGCTATTTAGGCATGGCAGAATCCCACTTTGAAACCAGTTTTACAGTATGGTGGTTTGTAGTTCAATGCTGCATAGACGTTCCACCTCAACTCTGATGAGCTTGGGCAGCCATGAAGACTCGTTTCCATCTCATAAAAGTTCTTTGTCCCCTCAAGACTACATTATCTTTGGTAGAATTGTCACTGCAGCTCTAGCTCTAGTAGCTTCTACATCTATAGTGTAATTACACAGTGCTATAACTGCTATTTGTGTTGAGTTTATTGCGCGAGTTGGTTGAGACTTGCAACTAATCTCCTTTTAAATGCAGTGAAATTACAGCCTTAGCACAAAGGAACTTTTGTGGGTCAAATCTGATCTTATCGCAGCTCATAAATTCGGTGGTCTGCAGCATAACAGGACAGTAGTGTGTTATCCTGTTGTTTCAGGTGCAGGGTTACACGTTTACTCACGGCAGCCAGTTGGAAAAAAGGAATGCAAATGATATTCAAAACATACCCCCTTCGTCTCTGAAGAAGCAGGCCTGCCCAGATATAAGGCAGGGTCTGGCCTGGCTCAGTAACACTGCTTAAACAGATGGCTCAGTGTGGTCCAGTGTAGCGGAGGGAGGGATCTTGCAGACAGACTTAAACCATCTGGACCGCAAGTGATACTAGGGTTTCTCTCCAGTCACCTCAAACAGCTGATACCTGCCTCCTGGTGATACTAGGAACATGAATAGACCCCTGTTGGTAAATTGTAATGCTTGAAATAGTGATAGATTTTTTTCCCTGGTCAATCTATGGATAAGATAAGCAACGCACAGTATACAAAGCAAGCTCACACGTGCAGAGTGTGTTTCACATAAGTACACATAAGTATAGAAATGCTGAAACACTTTTGGAATTACTGAAAATGGCTGGTGTCGATCAGATAATCTGCTTATTGGGTGATGGCAATATTATGCTTGTTGTGGCCCTTACTACTGATTATAAATGTATTTTTTGTTGCTGCTGTCAGTTTTAAGAGGGATCAGTCCCATTTTAAATGTGTAGTCCCACTTCAAAATTACAGAACCACAGGAAGTCATTACCTCCTTCTGTCCTAAAAGAAAAAATAAACCTGTGTACCATTGTGGTATACCATGACAAAGAGTGTATGCACCATCAGTTTGACTTCAGCCTGACTAGTAAAGCATACATCTGCCAAGTCAGAGATCTCTAAATTGACTCATACTGGATTAGAGACCAGCTGGTTGCAGCTTATCAGAAATTGGGAGCTTGTTTGAATCAGTACTTTGACCTTCCCCATATGTGACGACATTAAGCCTCTTTTTCAAAGAAATGTGGAAATGACCCATCATCATTAGGAACAAACGCAAAACAGTTCTCCTTATTCTTTTCTCTTCCAGCTAACATAGTGACTAACAGACTGACGTGGGGTGTGTGGCTCTGACTATGTCCTGCAGCTGAAGTCCAAGGTGATGTGGTGGAGCACTGAGCCAAGGTCCAAGCCAGCCCTAAGTCAATATTTGGCTCCACAAGTATGTATCCACTGGCAGAAGAACAACTAAATAGCTTGGCAACTTTCTTTGAAGGAGGAAGAGATGGAAGGTCGGACACAGAAGTTTTTCTAGGTCTATCAGAATCAAGGCCTCTGTTACTAATGCTCTTTCTCAAGGTGTATTAATGCTCTACACCTGTTCCCCATGTTCTCCAGGTCTGTGTTTATAAAAAGCATCAGAGCAAACCACAGCACTAAGTGAGTGGTTAGTGGGTGGCTGCAGCAGAAGCTTCATTAGAAGCTCAAATGTAAAGCAGCCTTGTGTGCATGTTGGTTTAGCTTGACGTCTGCATTGTGAGCTGCTGTTGTAACAGGGTGTCAGTAAACAGCTTGGACGCAGGCCACCCAGCGAGAACTGGGCGTTCTGGTGTTTGCCACCTTCTCCTTTTCGCTCTCCCTCCGCTCTGTCCATCTGGCAGCAAAGGAGAAAGCATGAACTGTAATGCACAGGTGGGAAAAGGATGACACAGGAAAAAGTGGGGGTAAAATGGCAAAATTAAAGAGGAGATAGAGGGGAAGCTAATGAGCAGAGAGGTGTGGACTGAGGGTGGAAGTGTGTCTGTGTTTCTGCAACACATGTGGCACATAAAGAGCCCGGCTCTCATTAACAAGACCTTCCGCAGACGCTTTGAAGAGAGTCGCACCACCCCGATCGCATTATATTTTCTCCCCATGCAAGTAACATTACAGAGTAGAGGTGAACAGGAACTTGTAGTCCTTTAGGAACAAAGGTTTTGAATATTTTACATTAGTTCTAGTGAAAATAAACTATTCACAACAGAACATTTTTAGCTCTGGAGATGATCACATGACATCTATAAACACAATAATCTCCCAGTTTCTGTTTGTTTAGGCCAGGAGGTTACTGAGTGAGCAAACAGGCCTCCATGTTGTCACTATGTGTGCCAGAAAACAAATTGGGACTCTTTGTTCATGGAGGTGTGCAGTGACTCATGGTGTAGTGAAACTCGATTGCCTGGTTTGCTTAAAGTTATCCCTGTTCTGCTGTGTATGTTACTGCATTGAAGTTGTATTTCCTGTTTTGCCAGGAGTTCCAGCAGCCAGCGGCTTTGTTTGGGGGTTGTGGCTTTGGACTGTTTGAACGTGTTTACATGAAACTGTTACACAAAAGTGACAGACATGAAAACGCCAAGATGCTAACATACAAAAATGTTTGATTTGTCTTTGAATGTTAAATCCTGCAGTGAGATCACCTTTGTAAAATCACTGGAGCTTTATGTTGTAATAACTTCTTCTCTCAAAGCCAAGCCACAAAGACATATCTGTTGTAGATTAACATTCACTATGGCTTTACTAGAGAGTCAAATGGAAAAAGGGATCAGTCGCAGTTATTGTCTCCTTGCGGTATCTCCATAACCACAAAACCTTGAGTCACCATTTTCAGTTGTGCTCTGCGGAGCTACAGTGCCTTTAATATGCTGGGCCTACATCTGGCTTCCAGTGCCAAAGTGTACAAGCACAATATTTGTTTCTTGGCCACAGGTGTTCTCAAACTCCAATTTTAACCATGTTAAGAATATATCATGGGATTCAGATTCTCAAATTTCTGGTTTCAGCCTTTGATAGTGGAATCTGACAACATGATGGTGTGAAAAATGCAAATGTTTTAGAAGTGGCACTAGTATCACTGACATAAAGTATTTTTTTCATCAAAGAGCAGCTAACATTCCAGCCAACTGGATGTAGTATTTGAGACATACTTGCTTAAAATATGACTTCAATCCGTGATCAATTGTCCATAACTGCTAAAAACGACTCCTAAACGTTGGACATATAAACATGTTCTTTTTCTTGCACCATATTGCTAGTTGAAAGACCCTCAGCAGTCAGCAAAATATCAGACTGAGAAATTTCAGTCATCCATGTAAAATATGCCTGAGTCTCTGTGAAAACATCAAGGATCATATTTTTGGGGTTCCCCCATTCATTCCTCCTCCATGTATTTTCCATGTACAAAGCCTGTTTTTCCCTGTCCCACATTTCAAGTCTGCCTCTCTCCCACCTTCTCAGATCATTTTTCTTTGGCTGAAAGCAGACTAATCCCAGAAATCTCTCACCAACCTCACCACAGGAGCGGAGAGACGGGACTCAGACACTCATATTTAAGTTGTGGACGTGAATGTGCTCTGAATTTTTGGAAAAATCAGCTTGGTTATTGTAGTCTTGTAGAAAAACACAGAAAAACTAATTGAAAACATTGAGTTATTCTGTTCTTCCTCTTGGACAATCTGGAACTCTGGGGCTGTTGTTATAAATGTAAGAAATGTGGCAAATTCAGTACGCAGACTTGACAAGGAGGTAACAGTAGTTGGCTTTTCTCAAGAAGAGAGGGAGGAACTGGGGAATGGTGGATGTGTTTTTAATTTCCTCTAGTAACTCAGAGTGCGCTGCTCCCTTCTCTGCTGCTTCTCTCTGGATCCCTGTGGTTGACTGAAGCAGCCTAGGACAGATAACCTCAGGACAGGGTGGAAGGTTTGTGAGGATACCAGTGTGACTTTTAAAATACGTCTCACAGCAGCTAATTTTAACCCATCAACAGCTATACATGTTTTTTTTTTTTGCATTGTATGAGCAGCGCTTGCACTCACCCAAGTCTATAAACCTGTCAAATGTCAACTCTTTTTTTTCCCTCACCATATGGAAGAGTTATGTTTGCATTGATCAAGTGTTCTTCCTTTTCTGCGCACATTTGAATATTAAATTGTTCTGCTTTTTCCTTGTTCAGCTTTCAGCTAGTTTATAGAAGTTTGATTTATGTGATCAGTGCTTCATGTCACGTTGCGACACATTTTAATGAACAGATTCAGAGAACTGACGCTGCAAAAACCCTTTTTGGTTTTGGCTTCTCGCACGACAAGGACTGAGATTTTATCACCACAGAGATCACTTTAGTTTGGACAGGAGGTGAGATTACAGCAGCTAATACCATTTCATCCTATATTAGATCTGCGACTGTTGCGTTAAGGTAGAATTTAATTTATCCTAACCTGTTGTTTAACCCCATACATGGTGGCAGACTCAAAACAGTAAATGGATGCATAAAGCAATTGAATGATTCCAGCTTTTGAAATATTTTGCCAGTTTACTTTTATTAACTATTATGTGGTTAAAATATTCAGGTCACTTTGAGTTATCCGGTTATTGTAGGCTATATTTACACTTGTCCCATAAAAATCCCCCAAGACCTCATGACGTTAAGTCTCGCCGTTTTAAATTGAATGGTTTAGCTTTAAAAAAAATATTTATAGTGCTATTACTAAATCCTACAGACAGTCAAAAATACATGCACAATTTTGGGAGCGGTCCTGGCAGATGTACAGATGTGGTTAAAGGGCATAAAAGGCATGAACCCATAACTTAGTACTTCCTTACTTAGAGGGTCTGTTCCACATCTTTGTGTTGCATGTTTTAGGGGAGTCTGGATGCATTAATGATGTGAGCGGAAGTAATAATAACTTAACTTGATTATTAATTGACAAAAATCCTTCTTTTGATGGCACTTGACTCACAATATTATTGCCTTTTTATGTATAGAAAAAAATGTCCATGTGTCCACCCATCCTTGTGTTCCATTCATTCACTGTTGGAGTGGCTTTTCTGGGTCCTGTTTACATGTGCACTCCACATTTGATGTTCACTGAGCCAACAGCGTCACTGTAGTTTTTTTTCTATGACCTTTCTCTTTTTAATTATGAATCAGCATGTCATTCGTCTCTCTCGGGCTAGTTACGTGTGCATAAATCATACTTTGCTCCTTGTGAGCCGTTTTGGCCTGTGAGAAACATGTGACGGGGACAGGGCTGCATGCATATCCTGTCACATCTTGCACTGTCTTCGGCATTGAGATAAACTTGGCCGAGGGCACCTTGCTGCTTCACTTTGAACTTAAGAGTGTGTGACATGAATCTCAAGGCTGTTACTATATTTCCTAGGCGGTTGAACTGGACTTCCTTGATTAGGCCTCATGCTGTCTGCATCTATTGTTAATAGGTTGTTAATACGTGTAAAAATATAATTATGTGGTAAAATTCACAGAATTATCTCCAAATTCATTAATCCATTTGATTTATTGTTACAATATTTCACCCAAATGTGCCCTGACCACAGACTGGTACAAATTAAGTTACAGTAATAGCATCATTGTATAAACCCCAAAGGAGTCCATCATTTCACAGGCATCAGAGGAACCAGCGGGCACTATTATCTCTATCTCTGACCGCTATCTCTTAGCCCTGCCACGCTCTCTTTCTAGCTTATCTAGGCCGTACAACTACACAAATGCTGGGTAGAGGCAACTGCAGAAAGGCCAAGATCAGGCAAGAAGCATCATAACTCACTTATTTGTAATCTAGATTTTCAGCTGTAGTGGCACTTTTTTAGCGAAGGGCAAATCCTGACGTCTGCTTTCCTTGTTCAGCTCGGGAGTGCTCTATTCTGAAGAGACAGTGACGGAGGGAAAATGATCTGCAACAGTCAGGTCTGTTTCTGAGAACTCACTTATTCCTTTGAGAGCTCACAAAGTCCTCATACAATGAGTTCCTAACTGCCTCCTCTTTCAATGGCACCATTCAGCAGAAAAAAAAACCAAACAGTCAGACTCCAGGGGGAAGAAAGAGAAGGAGGGAGAGAAGGATGGGTTGGATTTGTGTCAGAGGCCCTCTTTGTTTGACTACAGTGTAACCCCACCACACACACCCCTTGACCCCTCGGCTCTTCTGCTATTGTCGATGCATTATGCAGAGTACTGTGGAGAAAAGAGGACAGTGTCACTTCTTATTCATCAGCCGTGTTGAAAACAATATTTACACACATGTCACCAGAGGCACTGTCATCTGCTTTATGGTTAATAGAAGGTGTATCGCCCTGGAGCACCAGCTGAGGTAATGTCCCCTGTCACGCACAACATTTTCCAGTAAAATAGACACAAGAATTATGTTATTAACGATCCTAATATTTATCTCTTACTTGTGACTAGTAACCAGTCTTGTTTTTTTATTTTTTTTATTTTCACTGATCACTTAAAACGTCACAAATATTTCATTCTGCTTTTCTTGGAAATTTGATGAGTTGACAAAGCAGTGTGAATTTGATGGCTCAAATTTAGATTTAACACTTAATATACAGAGGAAAAGACAGGAATTGCCATAGGTTTTCGAGCGTGGGTCATTGGATTTGGGGGTCTTCCCTCCACTTCATGTAGTTTAACATTCATTAGTCAATTTCTCCTAGTTTCTCCGAGACTACTAAGACACATGGCTAAGGGATTTGCGGGCCCTTATTGAAAAAATGTATAATTTTACATATTTTTAGTTCATAATTATTACTTCAAAAATGTAGAAATGGAATAACAGATGATAAATATACAAAAGACAAACAAAAACTCAAGTTGTTTTGTTAGTTTTCACACTTTGTACATTGATTTTACATTACGTTTGTTAAGGTTTGTCTTGGCTCCTACCCCAGACTCTTATATTGGGAGAGAAAATCCTGCAAACAATAAATTTTGCCTCCAATCAAATCATATACTGTCAATCTAGTTAGATTTTGTGTTTCAACTTTTAACCTACTGAATTCACGCAACTTAAAAATAATTGTAATTGTTAAAACCTGATGATCACTGTTGATACTGATACACACTGCAAAATGAAAGTGAGAATTTGAAGTGAAGACATTGTAACTGATGACTCTGGAACGGAGCAGAGCTTTGGGCATCAATGCAATATGATTAGTTGTGATCTGAAGTCAAAAACATCAACTTGTCTGTTTTCTCCCCCCCCCCCCCCTTCTAGTAAGTCTTGAATGTTGCCAGATCACATCCTTAGCTTTAAATACGCCTTTTGGCTCATTTCTGTTCCTGCACTGATTAAATAATCTGTTTTTTAGCGAGGTGCATGAAGGAATGTGCTTTAGGAATTTTTTTTATTGAGGCTTAGCCCATGCTTGACCCTCCCTGATCCGGTCACTGGAAGTAGAGAGACGGACTCTTAATTCTGTTACTTGGCGAAGAGTCCGTGCAGGGGCCTGCCTGCTGAATGAGAGCCTACATCTGTTGAAGTCAGCAGAGACTGCAGCAGGACCAGTTATGTATTTCACATGTGGATTAGGAGCTGCAGGGTAGTGAGAGAAGCTAGCGTACCCCAGAGGGTCCTGGACCAGGCCGTTAACACTGACCTCAGGAGGTAATTACCCCACAACAGTCAATAATGGTTTTGTAATAATCATTACATGACTTCAGTGTTTTCTCCTGCACTGTAACTGTAGACATCAGTCTCAGTAGGTATGGTGAATGTGACATAAGCTTTCCTCTGCCAGATATAGTGCTTCTATTAAAGTAAAGCTTCCGGATTCTTTCCCAGCTGTTTGACACATCTTCTTCTCACCCTGCTGGAGGCTGTGTCTTCCTAAAGCCTCATCATCATTTAGCCTCATTAGTCTGTCACTGCTCTGATACTGTTACAGGAAGAACCCACACATGCAGAGACAGACACACTACTGCCCCCGCTTCCTCCATGAGGACTTTATTATAGAAAATATCTAATCATGCAGGCAGGCAGTAAAACAAGGATTCTGAAAATGCACTGTAAGAAGTCATAATTATATTCTATGTAATGCGTCAGGGTTTAGTTTTGTCTTTTCACAAAAAGCCACACAAGATCTTTTAATTTAAAGAATTTGGTACATTGTAGTTGGGAAACCTGATTCAAAACTATATTTTAAGAAAAGTAGTGACTAGCAAGTGCATTTGATGTTAGGTTTTGTATTGTGGAGAGTCTGGCTCAATCCAAATTTGCCAATGGCCACTTGTAGAGCTCACTAATAAATAATGATTAATGGTTGCTTGAGAAAATGTATTATTTTTTAAAACCTAAACCTGTGCAATTGCATTGTATTTGGTCATTTGGTGATCTAGGTTCATGAGTGTATTTTGAGTACAGCCTGTGCTGCTGTGTCCTCGTGTGTGTTTACGGGACAAATGTGAAATTATCAAAATTGCCCAGTGATTACAGCCCCAAATCACAATCAGATGGCTCATTATAATGGCTGATCTGAGTGCAATCGAATTACATTGAGCACCTTTATGAATTATATTTCTGTCTGTCTCAGTTAAGTGTCCAGTCTGCACATCCAGCTTTGTTGTATTCTGTATGTTTCTATCACTCGCATGCAAAGAATTATACAAAACTGAGGCTGAAATTGCTAATTTGCTCCTACACCACAGCTCTGCCAGATTGTACTTGTACTGCAGTATTGAGCAGAAATACCAGCTTATCATTGTTGTGCTAGACATATGGAATACAGCAGATGTGTTTATGGTGGTTGAATTGCTCTTCTTATCTGTCTCCAGTACTGTCATGTTTTTGATAGGTGAGTAAACATAAATATAACGTTTCTCTCAATTAAACGCATATGTCACTGACACAGCACATAGGCAGGTGTGTGTGTGTGTGTGTGTGTGAGTGACAAGACTTCGCTGCACAGTGTAGAATAATTACTTAAACACCTCAATCTGTAATGGTTAATCATTAACGAGTATAGTCATTCAGAATACACATGCACCACAATAATTCCCCTCAATGAATGAGAACTTTACATGTTTATATATGTGTATCTACATAAAATATGACATGTAATGTTGGTCACTGAGCGTGTTTTAAGTGTTTATTCAGTAGGACCGAAAGTCGCCTTCACTTTCATTTTACATTTTGATTACAATCACTGTGGCTCAGAAAATCAAACATACTGAATAAACAATTAGTCCACGGTGACTAAAAATACTGAATGTTGGATTGGTTAGTGCATGTTTTGATATATCTTCCTGAATTTTGCAACTATCTAAGAAAGTATTAATTCAATAGAAACTAGTTATTAATTTAGGTAATACATAATTGATTAAAAGATAATGAATGAAAATAGAGACATGACTGTTACCTTCTGCTATGGAAATATAGTGCACTGTTAAATTGTGTCACAAATAATATTGTTCAGCTGTACCAAAACATAAATTGCTGTCCTGAATGTGCAGCTCTGCCTCTTTGTGTTGATGTGCACGTGACCGAGCGAGTCTTTCCATCGATGGTCTTTGTGAACACCCTAAGGTTAATCATCGTGGAGCAGCAGTAGCTCTCTGTTGTCCCCAGAGACGTCCCTGTGGGAGCTGCAACAGCTGCGAGGGGGCAAGTCACCCCGAGGACCTGTCGTTACTGCTGCACACACACCCAGTCTAAACACACACCTATAACGGATGGAGGACAGAGCCAATGGCAGAGCACAGCACCTCCTTATTGTGTCCCTTTCATGTCACTAAAAGTCCACTGTGTAAGATTTGAAGGATTTAGGAGGGTGTAATATAGTATTGATAATTATGTTTTTATTTTTGTATAATCACCTCGAAACGTAAATATTTTTTGTTACATCAGATTGAACTGCCATATTTAATCACATTAATTTGAACACAGTATGTACAGTTGTTGAGGCGGCTGTTCTGGGTGTGATAACCTGTTGTTCAAGTATTGTGTTACAAGTAAAACCTTCTGTATGCTGCCCCCTTTACAGCCATGAAACATAAGTACGACTTGTTAGGAATGTGCCTTCTGGCTTGGATCTGGATCAAAGAATTAGTGAGCTGACGTGTTCACTTTAACAGAAAGGGGTGGACTGGTCTTGTGTCTGACCTGCATGTCACTGCACAGGAATGCGTCTGGTAGTTTGCTAGTCTGACAGATAAAATGCCTGTCAGACGTACAGTAGCAGCAGCAGCAGGTAGGTATATGACAAAATCTAGATGTTATCGGTGGCCAGCTGACGCCAGGCGATACGCCCCGATGAGCCAGAAGAATGGCTTTGTGTTGACGAATTCTTGCTGCTATACGTTTATACTCTGAAAGGCCATTCATTCAGGATGTATACCATGGTGTCAGAAGATAGACAGGGTTGTATCGTGTTGGTTTCCTCACTCATGAACTTCTGTCTCGGAGTTGAGTTTACCTTCTAACCTTTTGTGCTAATCCTCCTTGCTTACTGTGTCACAGAGTTCGAACCTTGCAGATGTAGTAATTGGAAAGCCTGTCCGTACAGCTGGCTCTGGAGCTTGGCATATGGCCGGTTATTTCACCATCAGTGGTTTCAAGAGGAGCATCTATAGAAAATGCAGAGAATTTGCGAGACCGATTATGGTACGGAAACAAAAACAAGTAACAGATGCTTGAAGTCTGCTGATGAGAGCATTTTTACAGCCCTAAGCGTTTTCATGTCTTTTAAGAGTTTAGAGCCCATTCAGACGCGCTTTGAAGCTAGTATGGCACGTGGTTGTGAGTGGCCAACAAAACCAGAGAACGAGGGGAGATGGTAAGTACGATTAAACTACAGACTTGGAGGAGCACTTCTCAAGGCAAGGCAAATTTATTTATATAGCACCATTCATACACAAGGCAATGCAAATTGCTTTACAAAGGCATAAAATTACATAAAAATCAGAGAGAATAAAACATTAAACACAATGAGAGTGCAGGAAAAGATAAAAAGATAAATATAAGGAAGTTAAAACAGGAATAAGAGATAGTTAAAAGCTAAAAACAGTCTTGACTAAAATTGAGAAAATCACTCAAAACAATTAAAATGATGTGTTGCAGTGCAGGTCAAAGGTCAGTATCAGTGCAGGTAGACTAATCAAAGGCAGTTGTAAACAAATGAGTCTTTAACCTTGATTTACAAGAACTAAGAGTTCCAGCAGAAAGGTGTTACAAAAAACTAAATCCAGTACCCCTTTAAGGAGCAAAGTTTGTAGTTTCAGTGAGTCCACCAAAGGGTGCTCTTTAGTGTATTCCACTGCAGTGACAGAGCACATTAGACTGCAAAGTGACCAACTGATGGCAGCGTTAGGTGCATTCCTGCTTTGTCTCCTATTATTTACTGCTCCGCTCTCAGGTTGTGTGTCCAGATTGCCTGCAGCCCACCGCCTACATCCTATGTCTTTGCTGGTGCACCTTCCGTTCCTATGGCAACCAGTGGCAGCATAGCGATCTAACAGCTACAGGAGCATTTCCAAGTGGTTTTGGTGAAAGGAGCTCTGTGTATTGCATATGACTTCATCACTGTATTTTCCTCTTATGTTGCCCAGAATTGGTGCATACCGCCAGTGCACTAAAGTAATTCTGTAAAGATGGTAAATTGTCTGATTTTAGTTGGTTCATAGTTTTAGTGTGTGGGCCTAAAACTCATATTGGGTTATGTTTGTCCAGTGCTTTTATTAGTTTCTGTTTGATTGAGAAAATAAGGGTTAATAAATGAGCCTTGGATCAAATAAGGGATCCTAATGACTTTGCTTTGGATCATCTTAAGAATGCCTCCTGTGTAGATAGTTATAGCCTTAAACAGTTTGGATGGGTGTCATTAAATGCAGAACTTCGTGACTTACTGTAATGATATACTTCTTAATGTGAATCAGATAATGCAAATGGTGCAGGCTGACTTTGCAGGGGCATACACTCAAACATGTCGGTCATCAATCTCATATTTAGTATAAAGCTTTGCTCATATCGATCAGCAACTGATCGATCAGAGCAGCTCCCTTCTTGATTTATTTGGGGGGTAATCAGAGATTGATGCAAGTTGCAGCGTCACGACCACGTCAATCCTGATTCCATCCAAATGAAGACGTTGACAGCGGGGAGCTTTGCATCGGGACACAGCCACGTGCCATTCACTTGCACAGAGGAAGGAAGGAGACCAGGGTCTTTCTCTCTTTTCTACTGCTCCATTTCAATTCGAATGAGACAAGGCAGCGAGCATCATGGGGAAAGACAGAGGGGCATGCGGAGAAAAAGATCTGAAAGGAATCAAAGTGTGGCAGTCCCCACCTCCCAGTGTTGGGGTGAATGGGGCTGCCCACCCCTCTCTGCAGGGTGTTCCTCCCTCTCTCCTGCAGTATGTGAACTCATTATAGACTCCAAACTAAGAAAAAGCAAACAAAACACAGACACAGTATTCAGAGAGCACTCAAATACTGCTGATTTATGTCAAAGTCTATACCTGCTCCTGGGTGAATTTAAGGTGAAAGTTAGTTTAAAAAAGAAAAGAAAAGAAATAAAGGTGTTTTAGTGTATTTTCCCATTTTATAAATTTAATATAAGTAAGTAAAATATTTAATGCTTTTTAGAAGACACAATACAATTAAAAGCTAAAGTCTGGAGGAATACTGACACAACCAACCTAATCCACAGCAGTAATGCCATCTTCATTACAGCTTAATGGGAAAGTGAAGACATACCCACAGACACGCATGCACTCCGTCTGTCGGTAGTGGTTGTATTTCCATTGGACTGAGATTAGTTTTACAATATATTCACTGAAATGCCCCTCTGAGTTGATTGTATTTATTCATAGAGTTGTTTAAGCTGAACTCATAGTCCTGCTGTCCTGAAACCATACTGTGTGTACACACGCACAGAGCATGCCAACTCTATGTTGGATGTGGGACAGTAATTTTGTCTGGCTTCTGCGCTAAACATACAACAGACTTTCAAGACTGTATCCGTGTCTCAGTCACCCGCCAAGTCGTCTTTCCTCCAGGCGTTTGTGCAGCTTTACTTTGAATCCATCACTCCAGCACTCGATTGCCTCAAATGAGGGTTCAGTGATGTTTATAGATGGACTTTATGAAGGCCACTGAGGGCATTTGTGTTCATCCTGGTTTCATGAATCCTCTCTTCAGTTTGTTCTGTGTCATGCTTACATCATATGGCATTTTTATATACGTTTGCCACCTTCAATTCCGTAACACAACCACTCAGTGCTCTGCTTCATATTCAGGTACCACTGATACCCCTGACCCACACTCAACACAGTGGCTTTGTCATGAAAATGATGATTAATTCACTACTTAAGGTTTTGGCTCTGGAGTGTTTCACTGGCCACACTGTACTTTGAAGAGTCCTTGTGTTGCCGAAAATGACGTTACCTTTGCAGAAGTGCAGTGTTATCTTGTGCGTACATGTAATACTTTGTGCAAACTTTAAATATCACAATGTTACTGGAGCAACAACAGGAGTATTTCCCCTTTAATCCTGGGTTGTTGTCTTATTGACATGGAGGTGCACAGACTGCACACCTCAGCTGAACTTGAGCTCAGATCAACTTGAATATACCGGCTATTGGTACATCTGTAATTACATTGTTAAAGTGTCATAACAGTCACTATAGACCATAAGCAAATATAATTTTTGGTTTTACTCAA
>JAPQRQ010000006.1:21533566-21570100 GCA_037367365.1 Apogon talboti | reverse complement strand
GAAAGTGAGTGGAGAGGAAAGCAGAGAGAGAGAGAGAGAGAGAGAGAGAGAGGGAGCAGTATTTTGGTGAAGCTCCAGTCTGAGAGGGAGAGATGTCGCCTCCAGATAAACCAAACCGACTCGCAAGCCAGATTTAGACTCGAGTCGGAGGCTTCAACTGTGCATTTCCTTCCCAGAGGTGGAACATGTCAGTAGTTGTTGTGTTTCCTGTAGAATTTTGTTGTTTATACAGGGGGTCAGCCAGGGACATGATGACGTTTGTTTCTCAGGCTTACCCTGGAGCATCCGCATGTATCGCCTAAAGTCAGTCTTTTTAAGAATAGCTTTTAATTTTTACATTCATGTTGGGACATGCTGAAATGTGTTGTTACTCTTACTATTTAACATAGAGGGATGATACAGCCAAAACCATGTCTTGGTCATTTTTGGCCTTAATGGCAATATGCAATATATCTCAGTATTTTTTCTGAAGTGGGTCAGATTTTCATACATAATCAACTTATATAAGATGTCAAAAAACACTAATGAAACTGTGGCTGATAAACATTTAAGACAACTACATCCATGTTTAGGTGTACCGACACTTTTACTGCTGACTCTTAAAAATTACTTAAACTCAAAAATACTCTCTATTTTATCAACACAAATGCTACTAACAACCAGTGGTGCATCACCCTTAATACTGTATTTAATTTTTGTTGTGATGTATGTATGGTTTTGTAATGGGGAGACCAAGAAGATGCCATAGGGAGTCGTATGCCAGTGGTGGTATATAAAATCATTTACTGCATGCTTCATAATCAACAAGTTATAATGCATCAATTATGTTCAATATACTGTCCAGCACTAATATTTTGGAAGGACTTGATGATATGAGGAAAATTTTTCTAGTATAATATTCAATACTGAAAAACATGCATGCTCGATTAAGTGTCCCATCTTGACCCAAGGCACTGACTCAGATCTGTGTTTGGTCCTACTCACTGGCATCTCATTGTCCTTATCTACTCAGAAGAGAAAAATGCAGAGACTTGATTTCCCTGTGGAGAAAATAAAAGTGCGCTCAACTTTCACTTTAGTCGTTATTGTGTTGGCAGTGTATACAAAACTAATCTTGTAGTTTCAACCACAATTGACAGCAGTTAGGCAGCTGATACCAGCAGGAGCTTCATCTGATTCATCTGCCAACTATTGTGAATGCGTGACCTGTGTACCTGAGGACTCTATTAAACATTCCATATTGAATGTCAGCACACAGCGCATATAAAAAAGATGACTTCGTCTTTGATTACATTTCAGGCAGTCTTTTACAATGTATTTACTGCTCATATTGATGTTGCTATGATCTTGAAAATGTAATTCATATTTTTCTGGTAGAGAGTTTATTATGTGCGTATCCTCAGATGCAGTATCAGTTTCTGAAAAAAGAGATCCTCCTCCACAGCTGAGACGGAGGACTGAAGCTCCATTTGGCAAGAAAGTCAGTATGAAATCAAACTGATCTATTATTGTAAAAACAGGATTTCTCTATAGCCTTTTGCCCAAAGACTAATGACTGAAGAGCTGTACATCCACTGTATACTTTATCTTAAAGTTTCTCCTATTTTGTAAACTTGGTCCTTGTTAAAGATATAACGTTACATTTCAGATTTTTATGTGCTAAATAATGAAAATATTCAGAGTATGTGGCTGTGCAGTGCATGCCAGATATTGTACTATTGTTTCTTGTTTCATTCATCCCTTCCTTTGTTTTTATTTTTAGTGACACCTTCCTTCTAAATGAGGCGAGGTGCTTAAGACAGGGTCGAGGGTCATTAAAGACCTGTTGGCACCTCTCAGTCTGTCTGCTCCTTCAGGAGCCATGTTGCCCTGACTGCTTGATATGCTGTCCCCTGGTGTCTGCCAGCTCTGTATTGTGTTGAATTAGTCCCTCGCTCTGCTCTTCCGTCTGCCGTCTGCCAGTCATATGTACCACCATCTGTTTTATATGTCAAAAAGCCCACTCTCCATATTCCCTTCATGATTTAAACATGTACAACAACCGATGGCTATTGCATTTGGTTTTCTCCTTATCTTGGATATTGTAGATTTCATCTGTCATGCTCCATGCTGATCTCAGGTCTGCCAGTATTGATATGACAATCCAGCAAGTAGCAGCACTAGCACCTCCTCCATGGCATGTACAGTCATTCCTCTGGAAGCTGTACTCCGCTGGTAACTCTGTCATTACCATTCTCTAACCAGTGTAATTACCAGCTTTGGTGTGTTTGTGGTTCATGGGCCAGCCCTGCATCATGCAGAGCAACTCAGAGCGGGTGTGGAGGGAGAGAACATGAATGGGAGACGGGAGGAGTCAGATCAGGGGAGGTACACCCACCGCTAGCTCAGTACTATATGTGGGTAATTAAAAGGCATTTGATTTCCATGCTCTGTCTTCTACACTTGTGGAAAAGTTCACTGTCTTATTAGTCCTTACTAAAGCCTTTTCTCACACATTTTACCTTCTCTTTAGTTGATGTTGGTATTCGAAACTCCTTTTTGATTTGTGAAAATGTAGTTATTTATGTGAGTACACCCAGCCTTTCTGCTGTCACCTCCATTTAATACGATTTATGGCTTTTTAATTTGGAACTCCTGCCTCAGGGCAACATAATGTTTTGATATGCTGACTTAGTCGTAAGTTGAGCACCACACTGTCATTGTCAGCTTGTTGCATAAAAGGCAGACTGTGAATGTTAAGTGAATGGAAAGTTGAGAATACTGTTTTGTCTGTGACTGAATTGATGCCACACGGGGCTAGAGACATGCTTTTGAAAGTCCCATGAACATTTTGGTACTTTTCAAAACATTACCATCCAAAAGCCATCTCCTTGTGTCTTCCTTTTGCTGTTTTTCTTTGTATAAATGCAGAGAGGCACTGATTGAATGACTCGGGTGATATTGAGGAACAATATTGTGTCGTTTGATACCACTTTTCATCTCATCAGTATCCATTCATGCAGCCCTTGCACACAGCTTTTATACCATTGCATAAATTATATTATGTAACATCTTTTATTTGACATCTTCACCTTGCGGGTAAGTACATTTATTTGTGATGTTGTAAAACTGGTTTGAGTGCAGAGGCACTGAAAATGAAAACTAAAGCACTAAAACAAAATGTGAGGTAAACCATATATATATGGATATATATATATATTATTATACTTCTTTGAGTACATACAAACACTATCAGACATTACAGACCCTGCCCCCCTTGGTTTATGTCCAAAACACTGTGAGTGTGATAATACACTATAGATACACAACAGTACGACACTTCCTATTGGTTCTATGCATGGCTTTTGAACCGTGTCTGTCCTGAAGTGATATTTTGTGTTTTGAGCTTCTGAGGAAACTATATCTCGTCCTAATGACTGCGCTAACTGTGTCTGTTAAAGTCACTCAGGTGCATTTTAGCTTATGGGCTGCAGGCGCTTTGAGACCACATTCACTCCATTGCCTCTCTCATCAGGAACCTCAGACATACAATGAAGCCATTCTGCAGCTCCTGCAGCTGGGGCCGGATAATCTGGGATTGGGTCTGATAGTGGATCACAGGACAGGCCTCCGGATGAGGAAAAACCCTGTCAGAGAGCGTGATCAGAGCGGGAGCCTTTTGGCCTGGAAGAGCCTTTGGTTCCACAAAACAAAGACATGATAGATTTGCGTATCTGTATGACTATAGGGGGATTTTGTTTGCTGTGAATGAGTGTTGTTGATGGCACCCATGTGTGTGTATATGAGTGAGTGAGTAGTGCACTTGTGGGACCAGAAATGAATTCAGCGAGGACTCATAAAAGGTGCTGTGTATCGTAAAACACACACAAACCGCTCTGAGCTTCCTTGATGCAATGAAAAGCTCAGTGTAATGCAAATTTAATTTCATAGAGATAGTTTCCCCATGAGTCCACATGTAGATTTTGCAAAAACATGAAGCAGCTGAAGGGACAAGCAAGGCAAAGATTTGGTCTTTCAACAGCTCATACAAGCAAAACAGATTTTTTTTTTTAACGATTTCTATGTGAAGTTGCAGCAATGGTAAAAAGCACTTAAAAATGTAGTTTAACCTGAATCTGAGTGTCTTGTTGTTCATCAGTATGTGATTGAGATGTGACATCATTCCTCAGTGATTAGGTCAGTGGAGTGAAATGTTGAACACTCTTGTCTAAAGATGTGGAATTTGGTCTATTTGACTTATTGAACACAATGATGATGAAAGTGTGCAAGAAAAAAAATGATCATTGAATCAGACAAGAGGCTAGACGTGGAGATGTGCCTGTGGGCTTGAATAACCTGAGCAGTTTGAGAAAGCAAAAGAAATTAGAGACAATGAAATTGGAAGAAATTGGTTATTAATGAGGGCACAGTTTAAAAGACTGATATGCTTATGCTCTTTGCCCACTGAACAAATTTATTTAAGAGGTGTGTGAATGGCTTTGAGGAGAGACTTATGTAGATAAAGGAGGTATAATCCAGAAATGGAGTATTAAATAAAGAATTAAAATGTGGAAATGGCTAAAAGGGAAATTTCGATACAAAAAAAAAAGAGGTGTGTGATATAGTAGCAGTTTGAATATAGCTGAGACGACGGATGGAGCCCATTTACATTTTAGGCATTTAGCTGGAGCTCTCATTCAGGATTTGCAAACCCCCACAGGCTGTTATTATCATGCTTTCCATATTGAATATTGAGCAATGGGACCCAAACACATACAGCGCTCTTCACAAAGCTACACTATGTAAAATGCTGCCAAGATCCCCCAGTAGCCCTTTATTCACATGTGGACCGGTTTGACAGTATCTTGTTGCTACTTGCCGTGTTCATAATGGTGACCACAGTCCAATGGTATCTAATAAGAATTCCCAGCCGGTCAATCTGAATAACCACAAACTCTAGCCATGACTGGACAGATGATGAGCTAGTGCACAATTATGCAGTTTGCTGGGAGCAATAGTAGCAGCATTGTAGTTTTTAGCTTTTCATATAATAGTGAACTACTAGAATAGAGTTAAAATGTTGTCTGTATTCTGGGGGGGAAATCATCATATTTTTAGCTTTAGGGGAGGTATAAGATGCTTCTGAGTAAACAATAATCTTTACAAGGCCAGTGTTTTTGTTTTTTGGTTTTTTTGTCGGACTTAATGTTGTGTGACTCTTTGTGACTGTCACATTAAAGCACTCTGCTGTGGTTCACTGAGCAATGCGCTGCTGCCCTCTTTGCACTGTCTTGATTCTGTTCAGTCACACTATTTCTAGCTTAGCCCCACCTCACCCCTCCAGCTGTTTGGTCACTTTGTGAGCATGTCCTTTTCTGTCTTTCCTGGAGTTCCTTTTGAGCTCCGCAATTCAAAGCGTATAAACAGCACAGAGTTGTAGTTGCGATTTGGCCATTTACAGAGGTGGAGATGAAAAAAATTAATCACAAGTTGTCATGTCTGCTAGTAAAATGACTGCATGCAATGCTGAACCTTCAGTTGTTTGAACATATACACAGATACAGAAAACATGAGAGTAGATATGTAACGATTAGAGACTTTGGTGCCGCGATTATCGTCAGAGAAATATCGTGATTTACCAGTTTCTACGGTTATTTTTTGAAAAAGTGACAGCCCTAGTACTTATATTCACAGTCACAGTGTATTAGGCAGCAAGTCGTGCACCCACGATTTGCATGATTCATTTTCGAAAAGCACAGCCAAAAAAATGGTGCACGGCTTACTCAAAGCCGTGCTAATTATCAATATGTTGTACTCTTACCTTGTCACGGACTAATTTTGGCTAAATCCATCTGTTTTTCACAAAAATGAAGCGTCATCAGGACCCATCAGCGCGTCCGGCACTTTTTGCACATTGGACTCCTGTAGTAGTTATTAATGTTGGTACTGGTATCTTTTGGATAACCAAAGTAATTCCACACTGGTGATTTTACCGGCTTTCTAGGTGGATATAGACTGCATTCTCAAAAAGCAGATAGAGACATACGGTCAGCTTGTTTCTTCTCTGCGATTTTCACTCGTGAAATGTTGAATGCAGTGCTTGTGTAATGTTGCTTTTGTTCCATGTGGCAAGCACATATTGGAGTGTCTTACGGTTCAGCTCTTAATCTACTGTGCTTTATGAGACGGTTTTTGGCAGCCTAGACGATTAATTAACCGTGACGTTTGAAATCGCGGTTAATCGTAACACCATGACATCATTACAACCCTACATCACATCAGCTTGTCAGACGCACAGATACACCAGGTGCAGATAGGAACAGGCCGTATCATCACCTTTAAAAGACAAGAGCAAAGAATATGCATTAATGCTGAAGTGTTTAAATGTGTATACTTTGCATTCCCTCTGTTTATATCTGTTTTACTTTCCAGTCTGATAATATTAACCAAGTGTTTGACTGGTTTTAATCTGCAGCAGAACGTCCAGAGCCTTCATGTCCTGTGGCTGCGAGTGTTGTGTGTGCACACATGCACTCAAGTGCACGTAGTGTGTGATAATAATATCCCTTGTCAGCCTTTTGAAGATTAGCCTCAACGGGAGAAATCCTCTGTCATATCCCTTCACCTTATTTTCTCTCCTCTCTGTGCCTCTCGCTCTCTTTCTCTCTCTCTCTCTCTCGTTCTGTCTTATCAGTCTTACGTTGTTTTACAGTCGACTGATTTGCTCTTTTCAGATTCCAGGGCTCAGTTTTTCTGTAGGCCTGTGCAGAAATTTGGGTCACACGAGCTCACTGTTGCAAGTCTTAAACAAATTTGGTTTGGTTTAAGATTTTATGGTCTGATTGTTTAAAGCCAAATTGTTGAATTGATTTATTCTTTTTTGTTTTTTATCTACAGATCTAAATTAGACTGAAGACGGTCCAAGAAGAAGAAGAAGAAGAAGAGGGTCGACTCTGACTCCTGGTGGTCTTAAATGGACCTGTGAAGTCCCTGCCAGTTAAAGGCATGTTCTTGAGAGCTTGGAGGTGTAGCACCATCAGCAGTGTGTGTGTGTGGGGCCCCTCCTCTTCACCTCCTAACATGGGATGCCGGCCCCCTGTCAGCGTGGCCTCTTTCCTACCCTGAGCTCTCCTGGCGTGCCATGAACAGCTACAGAGACAGAGGAGTCACCTGCACCTCCTCAGACCTTCTACATGGAGGAGGAGGAGGAGGGCTGCCCCTCCATGGCTCCCAACACACGCCGTTTCGCCATACCCCTAACGGCCACCCTGCTCCAGGACCTCCAGACCCCTCTATCCAGCCACGAGTATCTGTGCCCAAAATGGGTGTACGAGCCCGTATTGCAGAGTGGCCCCCGCGGCGTGCACAGTCCCGGGAGTCGCTGCTTGAAAATGGCCAAATTAGCAGCAATCACCACGGAGAAGACTGTCCCACTTCAATTTCCTCCTCAGTTTTCTCAACTGACATGGGGCTGGTGCGCGGAGGAGTTGCCAGGTTGCCACGACGACGGTCCAAGGATATAGAGTTCAGAGGTGGAGGGTGCGGTGAAAGAGGTTCACCACTGAGCCTTCGTGTGTTTCCTCCGTTGCGGCAGCGCTCCAACAGTGAGGTGACGCTGAGCGAACAGGACGAGAATGAGGTGAGCCTCACATCTGGTCACACCTTTTCTCAATATTAGAAGTCAGATTTGGTTTGTGTATCAGTGTTTTTATAGTCAACACAACATAAAACTAAGCATAAAACTAGCACTGAAAAATGTTATTAAATGAAAACAAAGGAAATTGTCAAAAAAATCCACAATGCAACCCAAAGTAAAACAAACTAGAATTGAGGGTAAAATCAGCTTTTGTCCATTTTCTCTCAGGGTTAGTGATTCATGGTTCACAGGACCAAAATGTCTCTGTGAAGTATTGAAATGTGTAATTTTCCTGTCCTTATGTGAGGTTTGTGTTTGAGTCCTTGTTGTGCTGAGTTGGACATTCATTGAGCTCTGTTGCTAAGATAATGGTAACTAATGCTGCACCCTGTAGAGCAGCAGAACAGAAGAATTGAAGAACTCAGTGTGAGTCAGGACTTCTCAGAAAAATGAACCGAGGCAGTCCAGCAGAGGATGTAGGTAACATGTAGGTGCCTACATCCTCTGCCTACATCCCACTTATTTTAAATGATTAAATTAAATTTCTTCACATATGTTCCACTTTTCATAAACAATGATTTGACTATCGTTTTTGACGTCCAGCATTCTTCAATTGTAGACTTTTCAGCTTCTATAAATCAAGACTTTCCTCCACTACAAAAACTAGAAATAGCATCAAAACTAACAAAAAGAAACTGAACTGACTCGTGCACTCATAAATAGAACTACAACTGAAGTGAAACTGAAAACAAAACTCAAGGTCTAAGTGAATGAAGTTATTTTACCCTCAAAACTGTGTCACTTGTAGTTTTTATGTACTTTGACTAATTTAAATTTCTCTCTTTTGCTGAAGGTGGAGGTTCGTGGAGGTGGCGGCATTGGCAACCTGTTCAGAGAGTATGGCAGTACCTCCTCCATTGACATCCAGGGCATTCCTGAGCAGAGTTTCTTCGACATGCTCAGCCAGTTCCACCAGGAGAGGCCTGACCAGCGCAGCTCGGCTCCCATACGCCTCAGGGAGCTACTGCAGGCCCCGGACTCACCTTGTAGTGCACCGCTCCCTTCTGCTCCTTCACCTGGTCCCACAGCTGACGACAGAGGGACGGGGAGGAAGGACGGACCTGAGAGAGTGAGGAAGAAAAGCGGAGGAACAGAGTCGTCTCTGGGAACTTCCTCCTTGTTCCGTAAACTCAGGAGCTCTAGTCGAGGGGAGCTGGATGGAGGGAAAGGAGAGCCTGCAGAGGACGGAGGACGTGTTTCAACAGATCCCTCCTACAAGCCCTGGGTGTGCCCCAAGAGTTTTGTTCACTATGACGCTCAGAGCATCCTGTTTGATCTTCACGAGGCAGCAGCTCAGCGTGGCTATGTCACCCAGAGGAGGAACACCGCTACAGGGGCGTCTGCAGCCTCAGTGTCTCTCTCCATCTCCAGATCTTCGGTTCCGAGTCAGAACGACCCAACATACTCCAGCATTGAGGATCTGACTCTGAGTCTTGACCCGGGCTCCTCAGTTCCTTCTTTGGGCATGGACCCTCTGGATGGGCCTCCTGGAGTTCACAGCCCGCTGCTCCTCTGCTGTCCACATTTCCTCAATGAAACCGGTGGCCACTGGGAGCGTAACATCAGCTTCCTTAGCTCTTCAGCAGAGAGAGGAGGAGAAGGAGGGGGGGAGGTGGGGAGAGGATGGATGAGGAGGAGTAATGCCAGTGTCTCGGTGCTGGAGATGCCTGTTGAACAGCAGGTTACAAGACTGGACAGACTCAAACTGTACAGCATAGAGCATGTAGACCTGGGGGCCAGGTACTACAGGGACTACTTCCATGGCAAAGGTAATGCTGAGTCATACACGCTTTGAAAAACATGTTTTAAACAGACATTAGGCTTAATCCGTCATTATTCTTTGATGGTTGTGCCAGTTTTGTGATGTTAGGATCATAAGATGATGATGATAATACTATAAGTCTGAAAGTTTACTTGTGTCATGGCAGCTTTATTTGCAAAAAAGGCAAGAAAAAAAGAGAAATACATTAACCCTAATGTTACAGTCACATAAGATGATACTTAAGGCCCTTCCTGTACATGTGATTTCGGCTTAAGTGCCATATTTAATTTCAGGCTTGACGGCTATTCCACAAAACTGCCTCAGGGTTGCATTAAAGCAAGAAACCCTGAATCTCTGCTTTGATGTAACCATTTGCATTCACACTTCAGAACGTGGTTGGGGTCAGAAACGATGTTGTTGCCCACCCTTTATATGTTACTATGGAAGGAGATTTTACAGCTTGTTTGACTATATGATGATGACAAAATTCTTACCTCAAAGTAGTGAACAAACACTTAATCCAAGTACTATTACACTGTTGTGGTAGTGGAAAATGAGAAGAAATAGTCTACCTGCCCCAAAAGACCTAAGGATGCAAAGAAAGTAAATTATTTGGTTTAGTGTGATCTTTCCAAGATAACAGATGATCATTCATTACACTTAAATATTTCCATGATTGTACCTGTGTTATAATAAGAATTAAACACACTGTTTATAGCTAAACTTGATGCAATGATTGCGTGGCTATGCACAGCCGTTTCACAGAATAGATTTTGTAGGAATTGATTCTATGAGAATACTCACCGTTTTACTTGAAGGCCGAGAGCACATAAGTAATCCTAAAAAAACTGGATGTCATCTCAAATACAGCAGTGTGTGAAAATCTTACACCACCATTATATTTGTTATTTTAGCAAGGTTATAATGAACATTCAAAAAAACCTGCTTTTTTAGACCAAAAAGTGGAACCAAAGTTGTTGTTGTGCACTCCCTTTTCACATCACATGAGCTTTTTTGGGCCGACAAATTGAAATTCACAGCCCTTATCATTTGGTATGTTTCATTCAAACCATGTGAAGCATTTCTTATTGTTTGGAATACATTCCTGGTCACATGAATGGAGGTCACACTAAATACTGAATTTTGCATGTAGATCATTCCTTTTTCTTAAGCGTTTATCTGTTTCAAATAATGTGCATATATTTTCTGTACTTTCTTGCTGTCTTTTACCCTCGTTGGTGTTAATCCGTATAAATCAGGCTGTGTTTGTCCTGCCAGAGTTTGTCGGTGTCATTCCTCTTTTCGTCCTCTGGCTGTTAATATCCAGCTGGACCTGAACAGAGCAGATCAGGCCAATCTGGCACCGTTCCCAGACTTTTTATTACACATGTACCTGCCACTGGATTGTTGGCAAACTCTGAGCTGATGATACACCACCTGCCTTTCTGCCTGATCTCAACCACCACTTAACAAAGTCTGTCAGTGCTGCTTTGTTTCACATCTGCTCTTCAGTACTAGAGAAGTAACACCTATAACTTCAGAGACAGACCTGTGCCGTCCAGTTGTGTGCATGTGTTTTCTTGTCAACATGACCCCCTCAGACACTATGTATGAAACAACCCTTTGGCAAGCATCATCTGGCTGCATCCTAATTAGTGACAGATGCTGTTAGGAACATGTGTGTGAACAGGCGTGTGTGTGTGAGAGTGACAGGCCTGCAGCCACATAGATAAAGGTTATCTTTCCAAAAATATGTTCATCTTCTGACTTGTTTCCAGCTTAACTGTCCCCCAGAATGCATCTGTGATTGTGTGAGTGCTATGATTTTCCCCCGTGTGCATGTCAGGAAGCCTCATCAAAAAACTGACATTTTCACCACGGGGCATGACATGGAAGCTAAGCAGGGCTGAGTCGTCTTGTGTGTCCACCGCGTATGTCACCCTGGCTCATTCCAGTTTCAAGTGGAGGATGTGGTGGAATACATGTCAGACTAGATTCCTCCTTGAGTGTCCTGAGAATTTGTGTTTCGACTCCCACAGTGCCTGTGGCGACGGAATTAGTGCAGCTTAGATTAGGAGCTTTATACGAGAACATCCACCGTGCTTGTGGAGCATGTTGATAACTTTGTGTCATTTTCTTAATGGATGACTCTGTTGTGTTATAACAGTGGTTAACCAATTACAAAACATTAATTGGTGACTTTTGATTGCGCTTCATCTAAATTTGCTGGATTTCCAGCACTTTGGTCCTTTATTCGTAGATTGTTACTCAAATATTTACTCCATTGTACATATGGTGTGGCTCTATTGTACATGGCTGTGTGATAATTAAGCTGAAAAATACAGTGTTTCATTTCAGTTTTACAAAGCATGCAAGGTTTTTTTTTTTTTTTTTTTTTTACACAGCTGAACTTTCTTTATTTGCCATGTGCTTTCATGGAGATTTGGATTTAATGCATTACAGGGAAGCCATGACCCTCCCTATCAAAATATCCTCTTATTGCTACTGATAAGTTTTAATTGTTGTTACATATTCCAGGACAATACTTTTATATTGCAAAACTATTAAATTCCTTTGTGGTTTAAGATGGATTGAATTTAGAAGTATTTGAGTTATATTTTATCACATTTGTGTCAGTATGTCATGTATAGTGACCGCAGTACAGGGCGTCTTTTCAGATATTAGCCTAACTATTGTCCCCGCAAGATGAATTTAACCCTTGTTCACCATTTCTTTTTGTTCTCCACCAGAGCACTCAAACTATTTTGGGACAGATGATAAGCTGGGCCCTGTGGCTGTTAGCATCCGCAGAGAGAAACTGGAAGACACCAAAGACCTAAAAGACCAGTACCAGTACCGCCTCATCGTCAGAACAAGCGAGGTACGTGCAATCTGATGTGTACTTGTCACAGGGATGTAATTTTTTAAACAATAGTTTTTGTAATTTTTCCACTTTTACCTTTGTTCATTTTATCACTGCTCTTTGTTTTCACGTCTGACGACACAGAAAAGTCAAACTCTGGCTGCCTCGGCCTGTGTTTGGCCTCAGCCCATAGGTAGCACAGCAAACCACTTTTCTACTATGCATGATCAAGTACTTGTAATGTATTAAATGACTGGCTTGTGATTATAGAGAATCAGATAAAAAACATCGAAGCTGCTTAAAAGGGTCTTCACAAAGATCCTTTAAACATGTTAGAGTTGCATTTAGATAATCTGCTCTACCGCAGCAAACCAAGTTATACCATTGACACCACTGACTTTGACTTAATTTATGTTTTAACTTGATGTACAGATCTGTGTATGTTTTGGTCATTGGATTTTCTTTTCAGAAACAGTATTGAAAAATCACAAAACAAGTGGTTATTTGACTTCAGTTTTAAAAAATGAAGACACAATAGGTTGCGTCAGATCTGCCTCTTTTCACTGTTCTTAAAGTTGTAGTTGGTGTGTTTTCCTCTGCGTGGCTGCTGCGATGTTGTTTTTAGCTGGATTACATGGATGCCTGGCCTTATCACCTTAGCTCTGCTACAACAATGGAGCCTCTCCGCCATCTAAGTACACAGAGCCCAGCTAATGCACACAGCCAGCAGAACCAGACCTACTGTTCCCACACAGAAAAAGAGGAGATTGATTGCAGACTTTATTCTCTCCCACTCAACCCGCAGCTCCTCTCAAATATCCATTCCCCTTAAGTCTGTCATTTAATTCTGTGCAGCAGTGCTGATGCAGCAAGGTGGAAACACTCCCTCTCTCACACCATCACACGCTCACACTCCTGACACTCTGTGTTGCAGTCACTTTAGTCCACTGTCGCACAGCTGACGACCTGAGCAGCGACTCCATAACTTCATCTGTGTCAATCAGGTTTCATTTCTCTGTGGCAGACCCGAGTCTCTGAGGTTCAGGTGTCTCTCTGGTCTTTGGCAGCTCCAGAGTCCGCCATGCATTTTTAATGAATACATGTGTGTGTAGTTGTGTGTGCGCAGCGAGAAGGAGCAGCCCACTCCTCCCAACTGTATCCGAGGTTATTATAGTCTGACTGTTTTGAAGCAGGTCAATTTCCCCTCACCAGGGAGCAGCACTCTGTGGCAGCACAATACTGAGTGGAATATTAATTCCCAATACTATGGAACTACTGCTGTTTGACTGAGGCAGCAGTGTACTGTCCTTTCATTTGTCATCAGTCCTTCCATTTCTAGGAACATGTGCTCAATCAGAGCATAACCTCTGAGATGTCTAGATGTGAAGGCAAGGATCAATACGGTCCATCTTTTATATCAGCGTTGTTATTAATATTTCCTCTTGCGTCGTACATGTGCTACTGGTTGCCCAAGTTAGATTTCACTTATCTCTAATGCAGATAGACCCATTATCAGATAAACAATTCAAATGTATTATGACTGTCTGTATCGGACATTTGATAAAGCTTTAGCTCTAATGCAGCCACTCCTCTCTCTACTGTGACCATCAAGCAAACAACAAAACACAGTCTGTAATCTCTGTTGGCGTGGCTGTCTAGAAAGAAATGGGCATGTTCACCACAGAGAATTATGTCCATAGAAGCCTGAATTTGGTTTTTCTGTGATATTATAATACTACAATTTCACCTCCAGTCCCTTGTAAACATGTAGGGAATTAATGTAAAGGAGAACTTTGTTCCTTGTATATTTGTAGCTCATATAGTCTGTAATCAATATTTAAAATCATGCTTATTTCTGAATGATAAGTTTTTTCAAATTAAGAATCTTTAGAATTTCTTAATTATTTTTCATTCTATTATTGGCACCTTCAAGGTGTAAGAGTTATCAAGAGGCTAAACACTAGAGAACACTCTCTGCTCAGCAGGACACAACCTCTCATCTGACCACAAACTCTCACATTCCTCTCTCACTTTTGAAGTACAAGGTAGTGGTCATAAAATGTATTTGATGGCAACTTCCTAATCCAACCCTAGAATAAAGAAAGCAATGCACTTAAATGAGTAATGGCTGTTTGAGCCCCAGCTGGCATTAAATGTGACTTGAAATACATATAGTCTTAACTTTTTATAATCTGTTACTTCCAGTTTGACAGTGCTTATCTTTTCTCCACACACAGCTGGTGACCCTCCGAGGCTCCATCTTAGAAGATGCAGTGGCATCTACAGGGAGGCACGGCACAGTGAGGGGTCTACCACTAAAGGAGGTCCTGGAGCAGGTAGTTCCTGAGCTCAACGTCTCCTGTTTGAGACTAGCCCTCAGCACACTGAAGGTCACTGAGCAGCTCCTTAAACTGGAGGAACAAGGGGTGAGTTATGTATCTATATATGCATTTTCTTTTTGTATAATGGAATTAGAAAGCTGAACAAAATAGCGACAAGATTTATAAAAAAAAAAAAAAAGGCCTGACCAGGTACACTAGTAACAGTTACAGTTTCTTCGGATCGTACATATAAAAGTGTTACAAATGTATAAAACTGATTTAGTGTCGGTGCAAAGTACAAAAGTATGAGGGCAGTGAAATCAGATTAAAGCAGGGTGTGTTTGAGTTTGAGAATGTGACTATAAAAGCTTTAATGTTTATCCACGTTATCTCACCTTTTATTTAATGGAGGGTGCAGTAAGGCAGAGATGTTTAGGCAACAGTTGGGTTGTTTTTTGTTTGTGCAAGTGGATTATACTCCAACAGTGCTATGGTGATTATGTGTAGAATTACATGCCGGTATATTTTCAAGTGGATTGTTTAATAACATCTACCCTGACATTAAGTTGTTTTAGATGCACAAGCTCCACTTTGGTGTTTTACTCTTTTGACTGTGTTTTGTGTGTGTTTACTGTTAATGTTATCTCTCACCTTGTAGTTAAGTCAGAAGCACAAGGTGGGTGTACTGCTGTGCCGCGCAGGCCAAAGCACAGAGGAGGAGATGTACAACAATGAGGAGGCGTCGCCTTCCTTCTCTGCATTCCTGGAGCTGCTGGGGGAGCAGGTGCAGCTCAAAGGATTCACCAAATATGCTGCACAGCTCGACACAAAGAGTAAGTTTTCCCGAGGCCCAAGCATTGCTTCCTACCAACCAAAGGTTTTTCTTTCGATTAGTTGATTAGTAGTTGTCACTTCCACCAATCAGTCAACTAGCTGTTGCACATTTACGGTATTAGCTTAATTACTTTAATATGTATTTTTTGGGCGAGTGCTAGGAAAATTATTTGAGTTCCAGAGACAACAAAGAGTTACAAGTAACATTTTTAACACTGTGCTACACTACAGAGATTGTCAGTGTTGTGGATGCTTCTATTGAGAGAAATGCACATTAAGTATATCACTATGAGAGATTATTTACCTTCCCAACACCCCCAAACACTTGAATAAACCTAATACTTCATATTTATCTGTGCGACCTTTGTTTGAAGCCAAATGATAAGTGAATGTTTGCCATCAAAGCTAGCATTTCACCTGGTATTTTACCCTCTCAAAATTATCCCACACTTTAAATTTTCTCCCTAACTTGTTGAATTAAGTATTAACCAGCCATGCAAACAACGTTTTGGCACTTCCTGCAGTTTGATCAACTGACCAATCAAATCTAGTGTCTATTATGGGGCAGACCAACAGTTTACATCATATGTTTGAAAATGGTTTAACTGTTTGATCTGTAAGTAACAACTTTTCACATGACATTAAACCACCTGTTAAACCTCTTTCCCTCTCTAGCGGACTCTACGGGCACCCACTCTCTGTACACGACCTATCAAGGCTATGAGGTCATGTTCCATGTGTCCACTATGCTGCCATACATGCCCAACAACCCACAACAGGTAAAAAAAAAAAAAGCTTAGAAGCACTTAAGTACCTAAATGCAACTCTATCACGTCAGGCAGTATGCTTACCAGGGAAATGTGAAACATCAAGCTGTGGCTTGTACAGCAGAAAAATACATCTATAGCTATCCTCTGTTGTCACCCGAAGCGTGCCTTGCTGTGGTTGTTAGTGCCTTTTGCTGAGGATCATAAACCACACTAAGAATTCATGGCGTGAAAACTCGTGACTGTCGCCATCTTCATTTAATGCGTCTTTCTTCTCGTATTCACTGTCTCATGGTTTTATAGTCTTTGGTTCTCTATGACTGTGTGACTTGGCCTTCTGTCCTCTTTCACTCACTGGCGTTTTCTTTTGCCCTTTCTCTGCCTCTCATTCTTTAACTGGATCAGAGCTGGGTGGGGTTCAGTAGTGAGTAGTTTCTTTATTTCCTCTTTTTTTTTTTATTTCTTCAAATAAAGCAGCCTTCCTACACATTCTCTGGGGCGCTGTATGTTTGCAGCGTGGGCTGCCTGTCGCTGACCTGTGTGTAAGAAAAACATTTTGTGTGTGGGTATTTTTAATAGTTTGCATAAGCATTTGCGTGAGAGGCTCTAACGGCTAAACACATGTGCTGAGACAGGCCCTGTGGGTGCTCAGGATTACTGCACACACTTCATAAGTGCAAAGTCTAGGCTATGGAGGAGTCATTTGTTTATCCTCAAACATGTTAAAATATCAAATTATTCTTCTAAACTGTGGAACTGTACACATTATTATACTTACAAAAGAGTTTTTTCTTATTTGTATAAACAAGTTACAGATAAAGTTTAAAAAATTTAAAAGTTAGATATTATCTTATGTGGTTAAATTCATTAGTATCATTCCTCCATTTAGAAAATGTAGTTTAATAAATTGTACAAGAACTCCATCCAGAGGTTTGCAGACAGCAGCAGCAAGCAGAGTCACCTTCTCAGATAAACCTCTAGGTGGCAGCATCAACATTTAAACAAACTGACTTGAGGATTTAATACATCCACTGTAAGGGCACCTACTTTTAGGAGAGGGAAAGGAGAGCACAGGCCTTCAGAAACTGATATGTACATGTATGACTGCTGATGAATGTTTTTTGTTTTTTTTTTGTTGTTGTTTTTTACAGTATAGAACTGTTATAAATATGTAAATAACTGTGCATTAAAATGGAAAATATTAAAGTGCCAGTGATCTGATTAATTTCTGATAATTGCATAGATCAAAATAGTCATAATTTTTAAAACTGCAGCCTTGGTGTGAGTGAAGGATGCTTCTGTGGCAGCATGTTGGAGAATGTGTGTGTCTGCGGCCAAACAGTGGGCAGGATTACATAATTGGTACTTTCACACTTCCCTCTGCAGATGAAGAGAGGATTGGCAAGCACCATACCACAGATACAGCCTGGACTCTGTGCCATGTCTCCTACACAAACACAGACAGACGGACAAACCATCAGACACACAGACACAAATAGCCCACACACAAGCTGAAAAACAAATTACATAAAGAGCTGTTGTTCAGTGAACTGTCTAGTAGTGAACGTCTCAATGTCTTGTTTCCCCCGTCAGACTTTTCTCGATCCATCACTGAGTCAGTGGTGTCTTTGCCAGATATGTTCGCTCATTTTATTAATTTGTAATCCTTCTGTGTTTCTTCCTTCTCCTTCAGCTCCTGAGGAAGAGACACATAGGGAACGATATAGTCACCATAATCTTTCAGGAGCCTGGAGCTTTGCCTTTCACCCCACAGAACATTCGCTCACACTTTCAACACGTCTTTGTGATTGTCCGTGTACACAACCCCTGCTCTGAAAGCACCTGTTACAGGTAAATGGCACAAACATGTAACATGTAAACATAATAATAATAATAATAATAATAATAATAATAATAATAATAATGAGGATGATGCTAGATGCTTATAGATGACCAATATGTCTTAAAATTCCCCTTTATTTTCAGTGTTGCTGTGACAAGAATGAAGGATGTGCCCCCCTTCGGCCCACCCATCCCCAGTGGGATCACCTTCCGTGACCCAGAAACCTTTCGTAACTTCCTACTAGCCAAAGTTATCAATGCAGAGAATGCAGCACACAAGTCAGAGAAGTTTCACACCATGGCGACACGAACACGGCAGGAATACCTGCGCGACCTGGCTGAAAATTATGTCAGCAGCACGCCGCTCGACTCGGCAGGCAAACTAAATAACCTCATTTCCCTCGCCTCTAAAAAACGTGAACGCTCAAAGGCGAGAGAGGGTGCAGAGCTGGGAGCCGCAGGTGCCGTCGCCTGGAGAGTTCAGGCTCAGGACTTTAGCGGAGGTGGGACTGAGCTCCCATGTGCCTTGGGTTTGTCAGCTGAATATGTTCTTCTGATAGACTGCTCCACCAAAGAGGTGGTGTTTAACTGTTTCTGTGCGGATGTCATTGGCTGGACACCGGAGCGACTGGCACTGAAGATCTTCTATGGCAGAGGAGACCATATTGCTGTGAGGGTATCTGAGGGCTGTGCACAGGACATCAGGGAAGTGGTGCAGAGGTTAAAGGTGAGTTCAGAGATCAGATTAATTGGAGGAGATCTGGATGTGTGTTCCTTAAACATATGTCTTATGTATCTTAAATCCAGCTGATCAATATGTAAGTCATTAGGTTTCTGTTTTTTATTGATCTATATAAGTATGTTTGTGTCCATGTAAGTGATTCTAAATGGAATGCGACTGATGGTTCTTAGCTCACCGGCCGCCTTCGTTAACAATTATCTTCTTCTCTGACCAAACTACTGGTCGGATTCATTTCAGAACCTGATAACCTCGCAAATTCAAGTTATTAATTCTACATAGAACATGCCGGTGAGCTACAGAGCCATTGGGGTTCTATTTTTACATTTGTGTATATCCTCTACTGTGATCTTTCAGTTTTCTACACATTTATTTCATTATGCGTTTTGCGGTTTTGTATCAGGAAAAAAAAAACTGCAGCGAAACACACTTGGGTCATGAAAGACCATAATCCTAAAATTGTAATTTTACCTAACAAAACAAAAATATACTTCTCTTATGTCTGGAAAGGGTAAAAGCACAATGACATAATATAGCTGCAGTAATAGAAAGTATGGGTTATGTAATAATATTGGAGTCAAAGTTGAAAGCATATTATATTATATAGATAGATACTCTGTGATCGTGGCTTCTTATTTCATTGAACCTTTGCACTTTTCTGCTTAGGCTGATGACAGGCATGTGTAATAATCTCTGTGAAATTATTTGGTAAATTAAGTACTGGGTTCGGGAGATTTCCAGGTCTCCAGCAAGCTTTATTTTTAATCCAACAGAAAAAAACAAAGCATTTAATAGATAAGTTAATCTTTCTGAAAGTATCTAACATGAGCAGATTGGAGGCTGATGAAATTGACAGGACAGTGATGTAATATATTATTGTTAATATTTGTATATCTTCCGTTGCTTCCTCTGCGTCTCCAGTCTTTAACAGTGGGATGTGAGACAGTGGATATGACTCTGAGGAGAAATGGCCTGGGACAACTGGGTTTCCATGTGCGCCTGGACGGCACCGTGGCTGAGGTACTGTCAGAGGGCCATCTGCCACACCAGAGCTCATGCTGATCAGCTGAAATACTTATTCGTGTGACATCTTGGCTGCACATAACTGGTTTGTGTAGAGACTTTTTATTTTTATTTATTGTTTCATGCAGGTGGAGGAGTATGGTTTTGCCTGGCAGGCGGGGCTGAGGCAAGGCAGCCGGTTAGTGGAGATCTGCAAAGTAGCCGCCGTCACCCTGACTCATGAGCAGATGATTGACCTGCTGAGAACGTCGGTCACAGTCAAAGTGGTCATCATTCCCCCTTACGAAGAGGGGGGGCCTCGCAGGTGCGTCTGAGTCTGCATGCTTTATTTGCTTTGAGGTGACGGTGATTTTATCCCTAACAGCTGTGGCACTTCCACATGTTGAGGTAGTGAGTGAAGGCATAGAGTGCCGGGTGCAGTAGTGGATCGATAAGAGTGAAGTAGAGTGAACATAGGATCCTCTCTGCTCAAACACACAAAGCATGGTTGAGATAGTGGCCAGACTCCAATGTTCTGAGAGGATTTTGTGTGGGAGTGAAGAGGAAGCGAGCGAGCGAGCGAGCAGGGAAGAAGAATGATGTGCATGTTCAACCGCATGTATTTCCCTGCAAACGGAAAAAGAAACGGGCAAAATGACGCTCGGAAACAAAAGCATTTGTTCGATATGAATTAGCAAAATCTGCTGTCCTTTGTTTCCACTTCTTCTCCTATCTTGTCATCTCGCTCAGCTCACTATCAGCACCTTTTTTTTGTCCTGCGTTCCTTTCCTCCCCCAACCTCATTTCTTTTCCCGGCCATCGTCCTTTTACCACCTTTTATGTACTCACACGGCCGTGACTTTGTCAGAATAACGAGGGCCTTATGAGACTCTGATATGTGTTACAGAGAGGTTACAGTGGTGAAAAAATAACCGCAGACTCTGTGACAGTGTGTGTATGTGTGTGTGTGTTTCTTGGGCCCTAAATACAGTAATCGTGGCTGGCTGTGTGATCGCACAGTGGTTAAATGTCTTTAATGTAGAAGGCAGTTTAATTACACCAAGTTAAATCCCTTTGACACCCAGTCACACACACAAGCAGCTGATAATTAGAGTCTTGTATTTCACTCTTCCCCTTCCCCTCTCTCTCTCTCTCTCTCTGACTTGTTTGCCTTTGTGTGCCAGGCAAGCAGATTGCATGAGATTAAGGCCTGAAATCAGCAGGAAAAAAGAGCCTAAAAATAAATAAATAAATAAGAGTGGAAGTGATTAATTAAAAATGCAAGCCCCGCACGAATGAAAAGGACGATAAAGGGAGGGAGAAATGAAGAGAGAGAGAGAGAGAGAGAGGGAGGATTGAGCGTGTTGAGTTGGAGAGGCTCAGTGAGGAGGATGTGTCTCAACACTAGCGAGTCTGAGAGAAGTGGGTGGAGGAGAGAAAGAAAGAGAAAGACAGGAGTTGTAAGTGCTTTTTCATTGGTGTCCTGCCTCAGCTGTGTACATGTGAGATGGACTAACACAGCGGCGAAAACATGGGATTGGCACCGTTTAAGAGCGTTTATGACCATGTGTGAACGTGTCAGGGAGCTTCAGCCGTTAGGACTCAGCCAGAGTGATGGGCGGAAGTCTTTGTGTCAACGTCTGTAGGCTGTGTTCTCTCTAAGGTATGTTTTTTTTTGTTTGTTTTTTTTCTTTTGCTAGTGCATGAGGTCAGGGCAGGTGCCACTGTAAAGTAATGGATGTTGTTAAGGTGGTGTTCTACGATTGATCCACATGAACATGTGTTTCCGTTCATGTTCATTGACACTACAGGCGATGCAATGTAGAGTCTTTGTTCATCCATTTGTGCACATACTGAAGTCATTTTTCATTTGATGATGTGTTCACTGCCTAAATAGAGCGCTAAGTGCAGCCAGGCACTTGGATCAGAAATGCTCATATGGTTATCAAAACAAAAAAAAAAAAAACCTTTCTCACTTACATCATCTGATATCTAGCCAGGAAGAAATTTGTTTTCTCTGACCTGGATTTGATACTAATTTCTTTAGGTTTATGCTTCCACCCCCATTGTTAAAAACTAATGGTTATTGTCATTAATCTGCTCTGATTACAATGAATAATTACATTTAATAAATCACACATTTTGGCATTTCTCACTAAAATGACTCGAATGATTATGGAAACAGTTGTCTAATGTTTACAAGGAGCTGTTATATGTAGAAACAGCCGCTCCAGAAGAAATGGCTCCTCTAAATGTAGTCATTTGCGTTAACTAACTCTTTATAGGAGTGCACACAAATACAACAACACAACAACACAGCACTCCTGCCACATCGTAGACTTCACTGATTTCACTTTTACTTTTTATTCTTACTGTTGGGTGTCTGTTCTGTTGCTGTCGGCCGTCTGTTTCATCTCTCTGCTTTTTCCCTTCGGCATTAGTCTGGTCTTAAATTCGTCGTCCATGCATACCTGATGCCCCCTGCTCTCCCATAGTCAGTTAAATTAAAAAATGATGGATATCGGGTACAGGCTCCACGAACTTATGAAATTTTTACACCCAGTGTTATTTCCAGAGTTAAGCATTACTGTTTGTGCTGTTGAATAAGAGATGAACGCCCTCCTGCTTGGTACTCCGACAGTCATTTCATAATTGATGAGAATAAATGCCAGATTATCTTAATTTGAGTGCTGTTTCCTGTACATGTTTGAAACTAGAAGAACATTCGTCTCATTTAAAAGCTGGGGGTTGAAAAAAACATTCAAAGCGCACAAGAAATTTAATGTTGTACACAGATATACATCACATGTCAACACACGGTGCATGTCAAAAAAAAAAAAAAAAAAAAAGCTTTTCACTCACAGAGATCCTTGACCTCAGTCTCACAGGCGTCGAGATGGAGTCCTGTTGTACCAGTAGTCAGTTTCCTTTCCTCTCCTTCTCCTTTCACTAGTGTCAGGGGAGCTCATTAGTGAACCCTCTTATGTGTCCACGGAGGATTTGAGCATCCACAAAGTGTGTTATGAGAGGATGATAATGTGGAGTATTCTGAGGAAATTTATCGAGCGGCTTTTTTACACATTGAGTGAACTCTGTGCAGACAGCACAGTCGTGGTTCAGCTGCAGTTCAGGTCTTCAGAGAGATGCTTCTGGTGTATGCTGACCCAGAGCAGAGGATCAAAAGCTGCGGATTGGAGGTTGTGTTCAAAACAGACGTCGGGCTCGGAGCTGAGTGTTTCACATGTTGTACTGAATGTCGGCGTTTGTTGCTGTAGTAAAAGGTCGTCTTCTCTCTGCACCTAGGGGCTGTACAGAGGAGTATGAGATGAAGACCATGGAGCAGAAGCCAGAACCGGAGCCTTTGGCAGCAGGCTACCGACCCTCCCCTCGGCCTACGTGGCGATGGGACAGCCCACCCATTCCCCCAGGCCTCCACAGCGCCCCCACCCCGCAGCGCTGGGCTCCCATGGGCCCACCGCCTCCTCCGCTGCCCCGTTCACACAAGGCCCTGATGCCTGTTCCTTACAGAGAGCCTCAGCACCTCAACTCCAAGAGGTCAGACCCATCACTGAGACAATGAATTCATCCGTCTGTACTACTGCTGTTACTTCTCTAAACACCTTTTAAATGTGTATGGTACTCTATGGGAATACAAAAATATTAATAGTATAAAGGTTTAATATTGTAAACTGATTTACCTAATATTTCCAACATGTTTAAAGTCAGAGAAATCTGTTAATGTAATAATCAATAACCCGTTTTACAGTATGTGGTCATCTGTTGTGGTTTTGTATCCCCCTTTATGGAAAAATGCAGGATCAAACATCAGAGATACTACTAAAAATAATACAGCAGATTTTTTTCCAAACTGCATATTTTTCTTATTTATCTGTTATTTTGCATTAGATGAGTACAGAATTAATTTATTGATATAGTTTAATGCCAATCTAGTTTACTATGAGATATAACTAATGGTCTATGTTAACCATCAAGCTAATGTGTACAACTGAATAATACTAATAGTTGATTTATAATGTAAATTAATGTATCTAATATTTAGTTAACATATTTGTTCCATTTCATTAGAATGCATTCACTAAACATACATGAACACAATGTGAATAAATTAATTGATCTGTGACCACGAGTCATGTTGGATAGATTTTCATCAGCAATGACACAGCGTTGTGATGTAATCAAACTGTATTTAAGGCATTGTCAAATGCTTATGAACTATTATGTGTATGCAAAAATGTATTGAAAACAAGATTTATGGTATTTTTTCATATTAAACCCATTTCGTACATGCAGGGTTTAAATCCTAAAGGAATGATTAGCACTGGCTTTGTCCCTTCCCTTCAGATGAACCAAGATGGAAACTTGTGTTGATTTTGTCGTAATGTAGCTATTAACAGCCTTCAGTAGTTTTTCACCAAATGGGCTACAAGTTATTGGTTGTGTTTTGGATGAGCCATTTGCACTGTTTTGTCATCTATCCGTGTTGTTCATTGTTGTTTTTCATCATTTTGTTGCAACAGCAACTGCTAAATCATTTGGTATTTTTCCTGTTAACTACTTGACTCCTCTGTTGTCAATGGGTAAACTCAGTGGAACTATTCTAACCAACTCATCCACTTTTCTTTTTTGTGGGGGCCAGAGGATTCAATATCCTTTGCTGGCTCTTGTTTGTTTTATTTTTTTTAACCCTTTTTATCACACTACCCACTCATTTTCTGCTTTATTTATGTATCACAGTTTATACAAAAACACAGCCTAAAGTGCCTAACAGACAATTACAGATTAAAATGGCACAAAGCCATAGTTTTGTCACACTTGAAAATTCCAGCAATGAACACTAATATGTCAAAAGCAAATAATAAAAATTATAACAACTAAACAAAATGGTAGGATGTTACCAAATAAACTGGTATAACTCCCAGAGTTATGAACTTGAACTGATTCCTGTCAGGTTTTAAGTTTTTCACATTCCTGTTTGTAGAAGTGTTTCTCACTAAATGCAGATAAATGGTTTACTTTGTTTCAGTGGCAGCCTGACTTAAACTCCTCACCTCTTAGTGGTTTGTTTGTTTTCATCTTGGTTAACCATCATCCTCTGTGCTGTCCCCCACAGGCCAGTGAGCTACCCAGAGAACCACTACAGCCTGTCTCCTGCAGGGGGCGACAGGGCGCTGCCCTACAGGAACCCCTCGGCCAGCTTCTCCTCACCCTCCTCAGGCCTGGTGGGCCTCTCCTCCATGGGGCCCCCTGGGATCACACCAGGCCCCTTTGTGCGATACAAACCTTCACCCGACAGGTGTGTGTGTGTGTGTGTGTGTGTGGTCTCTGTTCAGTCACTCCTCTAATCTTGATTAAACATGTCCAGTGTTACTCATAACTGTTTTGTGTGCTAAAGGCGGATTGTATTAGTTCATAATAAAGTCTGAATAATGCAGCACATTCAGCTCTGCTGTTAGACATGTATGAACACTGTCTCCTAGAGGAAGGATCTGTTGTGTGGGTGGCTCTTCTTGACAGTGTGGAGGCTGATAACATCTCGTTCAACCTGAGAAACGTGTTTTATTCAACTGTCATTAGGATGCAGATGAGAAACTGAAACTGTAAATCCAAACCAAGTCCAAACCTTATTTATACAGTTTTGTCCCAGAATCAAATTTCGTGTTGATCTTCCCATGTTCAGTTGATTGTGTGTTTACATGTAATGGTAAATAACACAGCATATACTTAAACATGTGTTGAATTAACAAAATATTAGAGGTGAAAAAAAACACAGATAAACCTGACTAGTGCAGACAGCAATTCATTTTGTGTTGGATTGAGACCCCAACATCAGTGTGATGATGGAAGTTACAGGAACTGTGAAAGATAGAAAATTACAGATGCTATTCTGATTCCATTAAAAAGCTTTGTTGTCTGATTTTTATCCACATGATGGTATATTTTTAATACTGTGTCAGTTTTCCTTAAGTTTAATTTAAATAGTGCAATATATGCTTTCTTACAGTATCAATATATTGAATTATAAGCTTTATATCATATTTACAGCTTTGTAAATAATTATTAGACCATCTGTGATTTTCTAGAAGTTCGGAGCAATAATCTTTCCAAATACTTATTGTGGTATTTGTTTTTAGCATATTAAATGTTAAGACTTTTGCACCCAAGAAAAGCCTGATTGTTGAATTGTCACATGAATGACAGACCTTGACTTTTTACTGCTTTCATTGTTTTCAAAGCCTGCATTCTTGCCAACACAGTTTTACAGGTTTACTGTAAATTCCATGGATGTAATCATTAACCATCCCTCCTCTGCTCCTTACAATTTCAGGTATGGGACAGGACAGCGCCCCCTGCTGCCCTACGAGCCTCACCTCAGTGTGGACATCACCTCCAGTGAGCCTTCGTCAGGATTCACCAGTCAGGACAGCACTATGGAGCGCTGCAAAACAGGTACTTCATCTTTAGAAAACTATATTACATCTGTCTATAAGATAAATGTACAAAAAGTCAATTTGTAAGTAGTTTAAACATTTATCATACTAATTTCTAACTACACCATTAAGAGTTGCACACAGTGGAATAGAGATAACAGTGTAATTTTGTGTGTTTGTAGGTGGGGGGAGGTCAGTGTTTAAATGTGCCATAAGTATTTAATCCTCTTTGCCAACTGTGGAGGTTTGGTGTAATTTGCTTTAATCCTGTGGGTGTCTGTGTGTTTTCTGTCTAGAGCCCCTCTGGCATGTCCCAGCATCATCATCCCGAGGCCCGGGAGGTGGAGGGGGGCAGCGGAGGCTGAGACAGGATGTCCCGGGCAAAGATTCTCCAAACAGACACTCGAAGGTCAGACTCGGCTCATGTGATCTGTTCGTCTGCCACCTTCTCTGCTTTTTTTCTGCTTTCCGTCTGACTGCTTTAGTCTTGTGTCCTCTGCAGGGGGAGACTCAGTACTCAAGTCACTCCAGCAGCAACACTCTGTCCAGTAACGCTTCCAGCAGCCACAGCGACGAGCGCTGGTTCGACGGAGGAGCCGGAGGAGAGCGAGGAGGTGGAGTCTGTCTCGGTGACCCGGCTGACCCCGACCCTGACCTTCTCAACAAGGGGGGGTCCAACGACAGCGGCATAGACGCCTCGACACACTACAATAACACTCGCCACGGAAACATGTCCAACAGCCAGTCGCACAAGGCCATGCACTGCTCCGCCACCTACAGCGGCCTCCAGGAGCTGTCTGTGGGAAGGAGCAGCGGCGGAGGCGAAGCCAAGAGAAGGGAGTCGTCACCCATCATACCAGCCACAGCCAATCAGAACAAAGGTTACAGGACGAGGACATTCCCGCCGCCTGGCTCCAGTGCTGATAAAATGGACGGTTTCAAACCCAGGTAAGAGACCGTCTTACTGATGAGATGCATCTTTTATGGCACATTTTACAGAGCCAACATTAACCTCAGCAAAGAAGTTTAGAACAGATACGTGCAGGCAGCTGTAAGACACAGCAGGGATGTATAAGCTCAGATGTGTACGATTAAGAAGTATTACATTACTGTGATAAATCTGTCAGCTTAATGTTGCTTGATTTAATGTGTCTGATTTGCAGTTGTTTAAGACTCCTTCAAAATGTGAAGGTCTTTCAGTGTTTGATCAAACATCCAGAGCTCATCAGATCATTTTGAAATCACAGTGTGGCTCTTGTAAACCTGGGCCTTAATATATCTATACACAGGATATATTGTAGATTAAAACAGACTAATCCTTCTAGAGCAGATCATTTTAGATCCTCTGCCGTTACTTCCACCCCCACATCCTAGATACACAGTCATTAAACACACTAACATACACAGGAACTGACCACCCTGTACTGCAATTAAACTGCAGTCCGGGCATAAAATTCCCTCAACTACAACTACGGTGATTAATGTACAATACAACATCAAATAAATGGCATAATTGGACCATTGTATTACATATGTCCTACAGATAAATTGCTGGTCAGCTAAAGTATTTAGCAGCAAAACAGGAGAGTTTATTAGTGGATGAAAGAATCTTGCTTTTGTCGTGTATAAAAAAGCAAGGTTGCTAAATAAGTGATGACACTGCTGCAGTAGTCTTGCGTTTACCTTACTCAGTGATATTTATCTCACCAGAGGATCCTGTAAATGGATAAGTTATCTAAGTGCACTGTACAATGTCAAGTATTATAATTCATCACAATTTCTCCGATGGAAAATATATTTCATCTGTGTGCAAATGACCTGGAGTTATATGTCAATTCATCATCCACACCAAGACAACCAGCTATAAATATAGTTTTAAAAATCATTCTAATGCAACTCCATAGCTATGATGTCAATAAGTCATGAATCAAGTTGTTTAATCACTTTTACAATGACGTCATGAACGATGCAAACACTGACGCCCTGAATCTACATTGAATCTACTGTCACATTCAACACGTCAAGATGTCATGTTTTATTGTATTCTTAATAAGACGGCAGATGAAATTTACTGCCAACATATCTATCTACTTGCTGCTGTGCCATCTTTCAGCCCCACAGAGGTGAGAAGAGAAGTTACTGATGAAATATGATCGAAGACCATTTTACTACTATGCTGTCCTGTATGGAACAAATACACCTTTGTGTTTCTGAGTCTAATTTCGAACAGGTCATAATGCTCTGATGTGGTTCAGGGGACACCATGTGTTTGATGCTACTATGAACTCTATCATTCATCAGTGTGGATGCTTTGTTTGGATGGTCACGCTTATGCATTCCGTAAATGTTAGTGTTTTTCCATACAGATCTATAAAATAAACTCAGTCTAATAAATTGTGACAGTTACTACTCCTCAAGTTCTGTTTACTTGCCAGATGACTCGCTGTCACCTCTAACACCACATGACTGCTGAGTGTCTTTAAAGTCATCCGAACCACCACTTTCTCGTCTAATCAATGAAAACTAAATTTCATGTTGTGTAACTAAATTGTCTGTCTGTCTGTCTGTCTGTCTCCACAGGGCCTACACACCACAGGGATACAAGACTCCAACAGCGGACAAAGCCCGACCTGTCCGAGCTTCCACAACAACACCAACGTCCGCTCAGTTAAGCTCCACCCCTCTGTCCAGTTCCGTCCCCAAGGCCTTTTATGGAAAGAGCAGACAGAGCGCCTGGCATGCAGAAGACACCAGCACACCACCTTCAAACACAAACACCACATCGAGCTCTGACAACAGCAAGAAGTAAGAGCTTAAAATAATCCGTGTGTCAGTTTCCTGCAGGTTAAAGTAGGACACTGTCTCTTTGCAGTGCATCCAAGGAAAATTCCACACGGTCTTGTGCAAAATAAGATCACATACTGATTTTGCAGTGTAGGTCTAAGATGGTCTCAACAAAAGAGCTTAATTATACTAGAATGATCTAGTGATTCACAGGACAAAAGCAACGAGTATAGATGAAATTCTAAAAGGTAAGCATCAGGATGTTTGTTTTCTGCTTGTCCAGTGTCATCCCATGTCTCCCCATACCCCAGGGATACCATACTCAGGGTTTTTTTTTTCTTGCTTCGTGTCTTCCAGGCAGGTTGATATGAATTCAAAGAACGTGTTCGGGCAGCCACGACTTCGAGCTTCTCTGAGGGACCTACGTTCTCCCCGGCGAACGTACAAGAGCACCATCGAAGACGACCTGAAGAAACTGATTATCATGGACAACCCTGGAGAGACCCCTCAAAGAGATCCAGTGAGGAACACGCACACAATCACACATTCACACATTTTCCTGGACAGTTCTGATCTCTCTCATCTCCCTCTGCAGTCTCCCAGGCGGACGTTGCAGCGCACTTTTTCGGATGAGTCACTGTGCAGCGGGCGCAGGGATGCCAACTTTGCCAACTCTGAGAACCAGACAGCGCCCACTGATGTGCTCTTCACCTGTACACTACCCACGCGCAAACACTCCGCCTCCTCAAATCACTCCAACCACATGCAGAGCAAGAAGGGTGAGTTTAAATTCCAGCAAAGACAATTTGCGTTTTCAGACTCAGCTTTATTCTCATTTAATCAATAGACATGATGGAATGAAATATAGTTACTCAGGTCTCTGTGTTTGTAGCATAAAAAAAGATCAAATATGAAATAAAAAATGTAATATACAAAAGCTAAATTGAATAGAATAAAATCTACAGTAAAATACACTAAAATGTAATGAAATTAACCTCTGAATCTGTACAATATTGCACAATGTACAGCAATGGTAACAGTTAAGGTAGTAGTGCATGGAAGCAGCAACAAGAGCAAAGTTGAAATATGTGAACATGTGAAATAAAGTGACGGGGGGGCGGCAGTTCAGCAGTCTGACTTCAGCGCAGCTTCCTGCCAGAGGGTAGGAGGGTGGGGGTGAGTGGGGTCATGGATGACAAGCATGAAACATCAAATCATTGCTGAAAACATGAGAGAAACCATCCTTCTCGCCGTTATTTGAAAGCACTCAGAACTCTGGGTTTGTTTACTTAATACAGCTCTCCTCTCATCTCCTTCAGTGCCTCTGTCGGCATCAGAGCTGTCTCTTACTGAAGTGAGGGACAAGGTTCCCCCTCTGAGGAGGCTGGACCCCGGCCTAATGCCCCTCCCTGACACCGCCTGTGGGCTGGAGTGGTCCAGCCTGGTCAACGCTGCTAAAGCCTACGAAGGTGAGAAACAAGTTCATTTTGCTCAGCCAAGGTTCAGTGTGGGACATAATCTTCATTTCTGGAGTTCACAGACTCTTTTGATTCTTCTATAATTTAATAAATCTCTTTAATTATTGGGTGTGATATGTTTATGTGGATGCTGGGGCTGATCACTTTCATCATGCTCCAGTTCTTCTGTTACTCGACACTCCTGAGAAAAAAACAGGGATCTGGGCGTTGATCTGCACCCCATTCACAATCACCTGCTCCCACACACACACACACACACACACACAGTTTCTTTACTGAGTCTGTGTGCCGCCCCTTTGTGTTCTCTGCTGAGTTAATAGACCGTCTCTGAGCATAGACACACCAGACTCGGACCAACACTTGATCCGTGGCCTCACCTGCCGCCAGCTCCGCCTGAACCAAACTGTGATTGTGTCGTATCTCCAGAGACACAAGACGAAGAAAACAGCAGAAAGTGAGATCTTGTTTGTCTGTTGCAGCACAAAGAGCCGTTTCCCTGTTTTCACTGACGGAGCCACAGGTCGGGGGTCCAGACATGAGGCCCGTCGTCAGTCCAGTCCAGTTTCAGACTCCTCAGACGCCACGGACCACACCCACCTTCAGCGGGTAAGTCCATGTCTGAAAACAAAGACTCACACAGAGCTTAAAGGAGAACGTTGGATTATTTTTTACCTTAATTAAACAGTTTCAAAGTTATTGTGATGGTTAAGTGGCAGGTTAGGTGGAGAATGGAAGCCCTCCGCCTTCCCACTAGCGCCTCTAGGGCCGAATATGCCACTTGCAACTTCTCTGCACCGACCCGTAGACCTAAGACAGGGGTGTCCTCGAGGGCCGGTGTCCTGCATGTTTTAGATATTTCCCTCTTTCAGCACACCTGGACGCCATTACATCGTTACCAGGCTTCTGCAGAGCTTGGTGATGAGCTGATCTTTAATTGAACCAGGTGTGAGGGAAGAGGGAAATATCTAAAACATGCAGGACACCGGCCCTCGAGGACCGGAGTTGGACACCCCTGACCTAAGATCTCGTCCCAGAGGCCAAGGTCTCTTCTCTCGCGAGAAAGAGCACGATTTACGGTACTAGGACACAAACACCCTGGCTACATGTAAACATAAACAAAGCCAGTCATGCCTTCATTTCACAGGCGTTTACCATAGCAGAGCCGGCAGAGAAAATGAAGAGGTGGCCGTTGTCAGAGGATGGAGGAATAAGAAAAGAGTGAGTGACCAAATGAGGAACAAGACAAGAGTCTGACTTGGTCCAGCTTTTACAGGATGGTGAGAGATGGGGGGGAAAAAAAAGAAGCATGTAAACAGATGCAGTTTTGGTGGTGTTGCTGTTGTGCTTTTAAGTATCGCTGAGATAAATTCTCTATGCTCTATGTATTTTAGTGGATTTGTGTTCTTGATGATGCTATTGGTTGTAACAGTGTTTACTCGTTTATTGACTTATTTTATGAACGATGCTTGTTGGCTAGCGGAGGTGTTAGCATACTCACTAGTAATCATGGCTGTTTCTGTCACATAGGTGTGTGTTTGTTCAGTTTACTAGATCGCCCTCTGTCTGCCTCAGGAGTGCGTTTTTATTACTAGACACAGGATTTTGTCTAGTAATCTAGTTTTTGTGAGATGTATGCAGTTTATGACCCGTGTCTAATTGGTTTTGTATGAATAGCAACTGGCATAATCACTAGCCTTGATGTTGATCTTAGCTGGTGTTGTATGACACTTGTCTCTTGTACAGGTGCAGGTCTAGATGTTGTTATTAATGTTAGCTCCTGAATGATAGTGCGCTAATCGTTAACGGGGCCGGGACACAGTGACAGGTGGGAGCTGTTGATGTTTGTTAGCCTGTTAGCTCTTAAGCTCTGTGGCTAATGTTAGCAGCGCGGTGCTAGCGGCTGCAGATGGAGCCTCAAACCGCTGGCCAGGGGGTTCCTGTCCGCACGTCCCCCGCCCCGGCCATTCAGGCAGATGGATCACAATGACACGCCGGTTGTGAGTGCAGGGACTGGTGGTCTGAAGCTCCGTCTGCAGCCGCTAGCACCGTACTGCTAACGATAGCCGCACAGCTTAAGAGCAGCTCTCAACCTCCTCCGTGAAGTGAAAACAAATGTCCGAAACTTCAATGTCCGGCTAAAGTTTCCCATTCGCTCCACTCTAGTAGCGTATTCGATCACTGTTTTTTGCCTTCTCGTTGCCAGCTTCATTGAAAACAAATGCCCATGTCGGAAGGGAAGGGTTAACGGTGGGTTTTACGACAGTGAATATGTACTTCCAAACTGTAGGGGGAGCTCTGCAAAGAAAAATGCTATAAAAACAGAAGAATAACTACAATGGTACAATGTTGTCTAGTTCCCCTTTAAAACACCTCACATTTATCCAAAACAGAGAATAAATATGTTCTACGGATAGATCAGGGGTCTTATGTACAAAGACTTAAGTGGATTTCATACTGAACACACAAAAAATTCCAGATGAATGAAACTGAGCGTATGCCTGGATCCAAGCACATTTCCTTTGTACATTCCAATCACTGGCCGCACATGTTGGAGTACCAGACTCCTAGCTCTCCACACCCCCATTTAAATATGCAAATTAGTTTAAACAAGGCCTGTAGGTGGGATTCCCCAATCTGCATGATCAGATAACAATAACAAGCCATGAGAAAGAAAGGTAAGAAGAGGAACTTCACAAAATGTGAGTTGGAGACGCTCGTCAATGAAGTTGAGGCCCATAAAAAATGTTCTTTTTGGCACGCTGTCCTCTGGCATCAACAGCAAATGCAAGAAGAGTGTGTGGAAGAGTGTGTGTGAGGCAGTGAATACTGTGGGGTCAGCGCAGCACATACTCGCAGAGGTCAAGAAGAAGTGGTCGAACGTCAGGGTGGATGTGAAGCAGAGGACTGTTGCCCACCGCCAAAGCATGGCCAAAACAAGTGAAATATGGCCAAAACAGGCAAGAGGAGATGATGAACTCACCCTGTTTGAACAGAGAGTCGACGCTATTGTGGGTGACTCGGATCACCCCCAAGGTAAATATATATTATGTATTTATGTGATAGGTTGATTTCTGCTGATACTGAATAAAGGACAGTGATATGTCCTTTATTCTTAATCTTCCATTGATGCATTTATTAAGTCAGATCTGGGAGACCGTCCACTGCATGCATACACAAAGATCTCAGAGATTTGGTCATTGTCTCTCCTTTATATAGGTCTTCAGCATGTATCCAAGGTAGACTTGTTCCCCAACTAGTCCACACAGCTGGAAGTCCTCGTATACATTAAACAACATTCCTTTGTCTAATCTAAAATTCAATTTCCTATAGAAACTTCACATGCACACACCAACCTTACATTGTGTAACTCACAAATTTGTTCATTATACAGGTCATACATCTGCTCACAGCCAAACTAGGTAAAGGTTCATGCGCAATCATGCCAAAGACTTTGACTCATGTTTAATTACTCAATTTATTATTTTCCAAAAGAGAATGAGGCGGGAGAAGACGGTGATACACGGTCCCAGCCTCGTGTCACAGACCCGGGGGATTCCTCCAGCCTTCCCAGCATCAGCCGATCCTCCAGTCCACTGCAAAAGCCAGCTGCTGTTGCCTGTCCGACCGGCTGTGTCCTCACCCATGCTGTGCTGGAGTCACAAGAGGACATCGTGAGGGCAATCGGCGGCACCAATGAGCGCCTGGACCGACTTATAAATGTTCTCACAGACATTAATGCAACATTAAATGCATTCATCAACAAGTGAATTGTGTGTCCTTGTCTCTTTATGTGGTTGAAATCACATGTTGCCGGGCCCGAATGGCCTCCTGACCTGAAGCGTTGTTTTCCCGCGAGACCTACGAAAACCAAAGATCAATATTCAGATTTAATTAGGCCTCTGGAGTCTGAGTGTATTTTGGCTGTTTCTGAATACCTTGCTTCTCCAATGTGCACTCCACGCTCAAATAACGCATCATTTTTCAGACGCACAAAATCCAACTACACTACACACACACACTACAACACTGGAAACATGCGTATGCCAACCATGAAGTTGGCGTGGAGCACTGCACATTTCCACGGTCATTTCACTCTTGATACAGCTGAACATGAGCATGGAAAAGTGCGCACGCCACATTTTTGTACGTACAGACCCTTTGTATATGAGGCCCCAGGTGTTCTCTGGTTTTTGTTCATAAAGTTTGTCACTGCTACCACCTGGTGGTCACAAACCAAACTGCATTTGACTTGAATTAATTTGACTCCTGTTTACATTTTCTACAGAAGAAACAGGTTGCTCTGGTTTCTGAGCTGCCAATGAGCCGCTCCTTAAAGGTTTTGAAGGACTGCTGATTTACATCAGAATCTGATATGACTCATTTATCCCGAAGTTGTTAAAAGCAAACATGCAGCTGCATAACAAGACAAACACTGATACCATTTGATTGTGTCACTCATGTCTGACAGTCACTTAACCAATGGAGTGATTGATATAAACCATGGACCCAGGTGGGAGTGGTGTGAGATCTGGAGGGAGCATGTGAGACTGGTCCAGAGTTAATTTTTTGCCAGTTTGAGAATAGTTGTGAATACATTATATTATACAGATTTTGTCATACAGGAGGATGGACTCAGTGAAGCCAGGATAAAAATCAGGATTCCAAAATGTTTGAGGTTTGGACTTTTTTTTTTTTCCAACATGCTTAAGTGTGGTAATAAATAATGTACAAACACCAGTGAAACCTGCCTCAAACCACCTGTGTGAATGTGTTTGTGCTGCATTTATTCAAACTAATGTGTGTTATGTGTGTGTTTCCAGTGATGAGGTGCCCAATGACCTGTCAGGACGACTCTACCACCTGGAGGTGATGTTAAAACAGCTCAACAATGATCTGGAGAAAGTAAGTTTCCATGTGAAAATATTAAAAGTGAAACATTCTTCACCAGCTCCGTAACCCTCTAGAGTTGCAGTAAAAATATATATTGTTGAAATGGCATTGAATTATATCTTTCCTCATAATCGTGCTTAGAGGGGGCCACTGGTGACCCTGAACAGGGGTTGAGAAGCAATTATTTTTTATATGTTGGTAAATTGTGTCACATTGTAATAAATTATTCTTTACAGAGTTTTTATGGGGCCTTAAAATGTAAACATTATACATTATGAATTTTCGCCGCTAAAATCAATTCAAGTTAGCTATTGATTGAAGCCATTTGAAGAGATTAGACGTTCACCGTGTTTTCTGGACTCCCTCTGCTCTCACTGTGGAACTAAGTGAAGGTTCTCTAGATTGTTTGGATAGTTCCCAGGCAGCACTGAGCAGATGCTTCAACAGTATCTTTGCAAAATAGTGCAGAACACACAACGCCTGAGGAAGCATGTGACAATATTAAAATAACAAAATCTTTCTGAATGAAAAAGGCACATGAAAAGTCTATCAAAATGTGACCTTTTCAGGGCGCAGTTACAGTTTGGAGGTTGTTTTGTTTCCCCATAAGGAGACGTTAAAACTGATAACGCACACAAATAAAGAATGTAACAAAAATATCCACCATATTCCAGCAGTGTATATACAGTCACCCACACCTCGGAAAGAATATCTTGAATTTAGAATTAAAGTTACAGGGGATATTGGGGAAAAAAAAAGCATCCAGCAGTGCTCTTTATTCCAACCTGTGTATTTTCTATTGCATGTGCCCTGGGTCTTAAAGTTGATTTGTATGTCGATGTTTCGTCTTCCTTCAGGAGAAGAAGGATAAGGTGGTGCTTCTGGCTGAGATGGCCAACCTGAGGGAGAACAACCAGCGTCTGCAGGAGGAAAGCCACACGGCCAGTGAGCAGCTGCGACAGTTCAGCATGCTCTTTACCAACCTCAACAAGCCAGGAAGTGAAGCGGAGGCGCACAACACCGACTCACAGAGGGAGTGACGACAACAGGCAAGAAGAAGAAGAAGGAGGAGGACGAGCGGATAATTCAGGTCACGGCGAGGGCAAGTGTGAGAAGTATTCTTTTAGC
>JAPQRQ010000006.1:21477110-21511184 GCA_037367365.1 Apogon talboti | reverse complement strand
AGTTTGTCATCTTTTCATGGTCATCAGATATGACCCATTTGGACGTTCAGAGGCTCCGTAGTGAACGTGGAAACACTTTCGTCTTCTACAACATTGATTCACCATAAAAACCAACAGAGTTTGACAAATGACAGCGGACAGAGCTTTAATGAACATCTACATGGTCTGTGAATTAAATATAGAGAAATATATGATTTACCATGAAAAAAATGCAAAATAAAGAGGATAATGATATAATAAATGGTGATAAATCACTTAAGAAAGGTTAAATAGAGAGAAATTTATTTGGGAACTGCCACAAAAGTAACACTAGATCTTTATGGGTTAAAGGAATGATTGGGAAAATCTAGTGAATCGTCTACTAACAGAATATGAGTTGACCTTTGTTTATAATCAGTTTTATCAGATTTAGATATGGTGTGACACATGTTTAGTGCATACTTTTTGTTTTTATTTCATAGACAAAAACTATGTTATTCCACATCCATGGATCTGTTGCATTTGACACTAACATGTATTTACAAATGTTGCCTAAATATTCACAAATCAATAAAAAGTCCCACATTTGAGAGTTAAAGATGAGAGTCAGATGAAAACAGCTGGAGATGATGAAGGGCTGGAGGTTAAAGGTCAGGGAGGTTATCAGAGGAAGGACTTAATTTTTCCAAACACATGTCTAACACAAAAGATAAAACAAGGAGCATCACAAAAACGGCAGAGAAAACAATATTTCCTCATAACATTGTGGACTCCACACATTTCAAGCACAAGAGGGCGCCGGTCGTCTTTGTTTACTGGATAAACTTAGGAGGCAGAATAGAGCTACATCTTCAGGGAGGCTGTCACATTCACTGTGATTCAGATCCATCATGTGACTGCAGTCAAACATCTAATTCATCAGGATAATGTAAACATATATTTGCTCAACACAGTGTAAGAGTCAGAGCTGCATCAAAAAAAAAATGCAGGATAAACTGAGGTAAAAGGAATCATTCTGTCTACTGTTGAGCATTATGTTTACTCTATATTGAGGCTTTTCTTGGATGATTAGAATAGCATTAAAATGACATTACTGATGAGAGGATGAGAATTAGAAGAAGTAATTATGAGATAATCTAATACGATATGTGAAATGTTTTTATTCTGATATTCATGTACAGGCTTTTTTACTCTTTTTTTGAAGGGTGACCAATTATATTAATGCTTATTTTGTGTTATATAATTAACAACAGTAATAATTTAAGCCATTCATCCGTATAGACTATGTCCAACATCATTTAATATAATAATAACATGACACCCAAACACTGGTAAAGTCAAAGTTTGGCTGTTTAGTTTTCTTTTAGTAGGTTTAACGTGCTGTTGTAGGACTTGAATTCATGTATTTTGATGTTCATCAACAGATCACAAAAACCAACAGCTAACTCCGTTTTGATTTTCTCTGCCATGGTGTTAAAGATCTGAAAAGTAAACTTTACTCAGAACTGTGCTGGACAACAAACAGCTATTACTGAAGAATCTGAATCAGTGATCTTGGAAACAGAGGAGCTTCGATCACATCAGCAACTCCAGCTCCGAGTGACATTCTTGTGAAATGGTCCGGCAAAACCTCCAGTACTGCAGAATGAACGGACGACGCTGCGGTTTCATCAGCAGCTCTGTTAATGCTGAGGATGCGGCCTCTGAAATAGAGCAGTCAGACGTTAAAGACGTGTATTTTCTTGAAACCAGAGACTTTTCATCTCAGTACATTCAGGCATTTGGTTTATGTTGGTATCACTCTCAGTGTATACATTGTTTTTTCCTGTCAGGGAATTTAACAATTATTTATATATTAAAAAAAGGAATGAACAGATGTGTAAAGCATGGTGGAGTTATTATACGTATAGGTTTATTATTTCATTTATTCAGATTCCAGCGTCTTGCATTTTAATTTAATTTTCTGTCTTTGTTACACACTTTGTTTTAAGATTTAAGCAAAACATTTTACAGCGTTATCTTGGGCTTGTTATTTTGATATATCCAACTGTACAGCAATTTATTAGTCTAATGTGACATATAAAGAAATCTGCAGTAATAGTTGTAAATATCTCTTAACAGTTCTGCAGTGTTTTTCCTTTTACTTTATCGGGTTTCTTTTTTTTTACCTTCCTGCCTTCAGTTCTCTAGTGTGATGATCTTCTCACAGTGAAGCCAAATTTTTAAGAATCTCTCTTAAATCCTGAGGACCTTTACCCTATTTCATTGCACATAAAAAATAAAATACATGAGTGTGTCTACCTTGAAGCAGCAGTTCATCTCCTCACAAATCCCAGATGGTGTTTAGTCGAGGGAACTCTCGTCTTATACGATGCTTGCTCTGTCCCCTGGGCTCCGGCCCCTCGGTCTGGGGTCGGAGCCGCAGCTGCTGGAGGATTTGGTGTCTATGTGGGGAAAAGGGGAAGCCCTCCAGCGGGGTGTAGAGGCCAGAGAAGTGGCCCTGGTGAAAGGCCACCGCAGCTTTAGCCTTCAGCACGTTCTGCAGCTCCCCAAGGTGAAGGGAGGAAGAGGAGGAAGAGGAGGAGAGGGGAGGAAGAGCCCAGAGGAAGCCCCAGAAGTGATCCATGCAAACACTCTGCAGGCCAACCTCACACATACAGACCACCTGCTCCACTGTGGAAGTGGATAGAGGTCCTCAAAGGTCCTGTTATTTACATTCAGTCTGTAATGTATCTAAGCTTGTGCTAAATTGAGCTGAATGCTGTCGGTCCATGAACAGAAAGAAGTGAAGTGCATGTGTTTAGCATCACTAATCATGCTCTGGCAGAATCAAATCAAAGCTAACGTGAAACCATTCAGATTATAACATACTGTATCATAAACCTGTCCCTCAACATGTCCATGGATGTCCTACAGTTCAGGGGCCACATAGAGTTAAATTTGATCTCCAGTGTGTTGGACCAGTAAAATAGTAGCATGAAAACCTATAAATAATGACAACTACACATTTTTCTCCTTGTTTTAGTGCAGAAAAGCAAAATTACAATATACACATTTATAATTACAAACGATCCTTTTGCAAACAGTGTGAATAACCTGAACAAATATAACATGAAATTTCTTAAGAACAATATTATGTTTCATCTTATCATTTAGACATGTGCAGTGCGACTCACAGATCACAATGGATCTAGAAAGGCACAAAACAAGTCATAACAGGCATATTATGGCTAAAATTGCATTTATTTTTCTTAAGAAATTTCAGGTTGTTCATAGGTAATTTGTATTTTTTGTAAATGGATATTTGTAAGTGTAAAAATTTTCATAATATGATTTTACTTTTGCAGTTTTTCACATTAAATCAAATTTAAACCTCAGGAGATCAAATTGGGCTATATGTGGCCCTTGAACACCCTTGACTGTCAGTATCTTTAGTGTAATTTTTGTACCTTGCAAATTCATCCTCGGGGCTAGATTGGACCCTTTACCATGCTGGTTTTGGTATGATTTACACCCCTGTTGTAAAGTATAATCTTGACCTTTGCTATTGTTTTGTCTGAGACAGATGGAGAGAACATGTTGCAGAGCAGTAAGAAAATGCATTTGAATAAAATTTTCATTCCAAATAAGAAGCAAAATACTCTGATGAATGATTCCCTGTACAGCACATAAAAGACAACAGACAATAATTACCAACATTCTTCTTCATTCCTCTGTTATAATAAACATCAAACATTTTGTAATTGTAGTTTATTACAATGTCATGTGATATAAAAAATATAATGCATTTGAATACAAAAAAAGGAAAACAATAACCTTGAACAACAAAAAAATCCCTTTCAATCTATCAAAAGGTCAATGGAATTACAACGTCTTTGGTTAAATCTGGAGTCATATATGGTATGTATAAAGTAGGAGAGTAAAAAAATCCTGGGCTACAAACAAACAGGAAGAAAAATGTGCATAAAATGTGCAAAAGCACACATCAATGTTTACATACTTTGGTAAGATATGGCCCATGTACAGAAACCCAGGCCAGCGTATTTTACATTTTCAAGGACATATTTCCCTTTACTCCTAAAATTATCAGTCAAATTCAACAAAACCCATTTTTAGGTCATTTAATGATCTACCAAAGGCCACGTGGAAACAAACAGGGAAGTGACGCATTTCAGAATGTAGCGTCAACCTAGTTTCCATCAAAATTAATTTTAATACCTATAGTCTGAGATTAAAACCTGACGTTTTTAATTAAAATATGACTTCCTATCAACGTATTTCACAAGGACCCTCCCTCACAAAAACTTTCAGTTGAAACTAGAAACTGATTGATACATGCTTTAAATATTTAAAAGTATAAAAAAAAGACAAACAACAAACATAGTAAAAACAAACAAAAAAAACCAACACAAAGGCCATTATTGTAACTGGATGCGACACTGAAGTGTAGTTTTGTGTACCATAATGGGCCAAAGGTTTGACCACCACATGTTTGGACAGTGTAAAAGCTCATACTGTACATTGACTTTAGGTTTAAAGTAAAGGATCTATTGGTGCGTTTGTCATAATCACATGATGATTATAAACCATAAAACTGAGTATGAACCTAGTCTCTGTCATAACAACGTGGCGGCGCAGCGTAAACATTGAGTGAATGAAATGTGCAAAATATACAAACACAGGAGAAACTGTCACATTACACCTCACTGGAACTCAAACTAATACAGAAATAGAAGTTGTCTATATTAGGTAAATCCAAACATTTGGCTGGGTGTATACAGAAATCCTAAACTTTTACAAAAGGTTTCTCAAAAACGTCAAACCGCTAAGCTTTAATATAAGGCACTTATCAGTATCAACAAAAATATCATATCATAGTGAGATCACAGCAAACGTTTTAGTGTCATATGCACTCTCATGCTTCATTCGACAGCTCAGCATTTTAAGGCTTTTTTTCATCTCCCAAGTGAACTGACTTTTACACCGATGAGCCACATAGCGCCCTGCAGAGAACCCAACACAGATTGCATAGAAAATAAACCCTTTTCTGTTAAATGTCTAATAATGCAGAGAATTATTCCTATCAAAAATGGTTAATCAAAGTAGCTGTAAACCTTGACTTCAGTAACTTATAGTGATGAAACACTGTTGTAATTCATGGCTGAAGAAGCGAACTGTAATGGCTTCACGTAGAGCTAAAAGTCAGCTCTGTTAGTGAAGAATGAATTTGACGCTGTACTCCTGGACTGCTGTGTCAACAATGAAAAAGCAGAAGAAACGCAGACGTGTGATTAACTGAATTCTCAACAGGCACACAATATCCTGCTATTTCTAGATTTAAGCCTCTGCCAAATAGACTGGAGAGCGGTTATTGTGGTGGCTCCATAACAAGCTACTGCTATGGCCAACAAAAACCACGGACAGATGAACTTTGTGAGCGGTCCACAAACCTGCAAAGAACAACTGACAAACCAGGCAAAGGCGCAGCGCTGTGTGTGATATTACATATTAAAATACCTGTAACGAGGCCAAGAGGACTAATCTGAGGTCTGTCATCTGTCTGGATCTGATAAAACAGGTTAGGCACAGTTTATGACGACTCCTAAATGCACATACAGACTTTGCTCCATGAATTGATTTGTACTGTATAAAATTCCCCATGGCAGTTGACATACTGAACAAGCAGACATCCTATATAGTAGTAACCCAATCAGCTGGAACAGACATGTCAAGACTAATCTCAAAAGTGCCAGCTAATGGCTGGTTCACACTGATTCCAAAACAGATCATTTTTTTGTGACCTTCAATTTAAAAAACGTCAAATCCCATCAAAATATCAAAATACTGTACACACAAAAACACAGAGACAACTAATGCTGAAAAAAAACAACGCTGTCTGTGGCAAACTCTAAATATAGTGAATCAAGTACTATTGTGCGCACCAGAAGTTTTTGATGTTCAGCAGCTGTGTCAAGTTAAGTTGTGAACTTCAGGGCTGATGTAATGTAAATAAACAGCAGCCTTTATATCTGCCATTGATGTTTTTGCATAAGGCACATGTTCGTTACACAAAGCAACAACAGCTAGTGTGATGTGATGTCATTAGGTGTGTTTCTATTCAGCTCTTCCTGTTTGTGTTTGAAATTTGCGCGTAAAAAAAAAAAACACAAAAAAAATGCCCAAAATCTAAAATAATACTTGGAACACCGCAAAAATGTTATACCCAAAGAGGTGGAAAAGTTAAGGCATCAATAAAATCTGTCTAGACGCCTATCACATCTGTCAGCTCTTCAATCCACAGCTCAGGTAGTATGTTATCATATGAAATACTAAATTTAACTGACCGTTTTAAACCATAATGATGATGAAGCTCTGACTTTTAACCTCCTAAGACCTGGGAGTCCCACAGGTTTTTGAGTTTTGGCTTTTTTTAACTAAATAATTGCTTATATTGGAAACATCATGATGCAACAGTTTTTTCAGATGCATTCTTAAAAATTTTTATGGAATGTCATTTGCGGTGGACAGGTGTTTCTTTTTTTTTGTATAAAGCTGTGAATTTATTGTCTTCATACGTGGACAGTGGGTCCTAGGAGGTCAAAATTCATATAACAATAGTGGATGGAAAGGCCACACAAATCCATATTCTCTTCAGGACATTTTCTAAAAATGTGTTTAAAATTTGTAATAAATTTGGAAGGAAGTCTGAAATTTTTTAAAACTCTGCATTTGCCAAGTCAACATTACTGTTCTTTGGAAGGAAAGCTCTAAAATGTTGTTTGAGGATGAGAGGCTCAAATAAATATCTACATTACTGGTGATAGGGACTTGGTCCAAGATGGTAGTGGGTTTCACTGAACGAGTGTTTCTGCTGCACATGTCAGAACATCCTGTAGATAGTCATACAGACTGATGTTAACGGACTGACACTGGGTAATAAAAATCATTGGAATAACTCAAAAAAACAAACATAGTCTGTAACTGGATGTATATTTCCTTGGTTTTGTTTATAGAGTTATTAAAACGTCTACAAGCCCAGATCGTCATCCACAGGGACAGACTGTAGCTGGGTCAGAATCTTGGAGTCCCCATCCATCTCCTCTGGACTTCCGAGTGGAGAACTGGCCTCCACGTCCTGCTCTGGAGAAGGACTCCCCAGGATCAGAGACTCTCCACCGGGCAGGCCTAGCAGAGCCGGGTCTACGGGCAGATCCCCCTTCCCGCGGACGTCAAACAGAGTCAGACCTGCTGAGGTGGAGAGGGGCACAGGGCTCCACGCCGGCTGGGACACCTGTGCGCTGGGTGTCACGCCGCTGTACATCGGACTGAGGGTGAGCATGCTCTCTGGGGTGAGAGCGTTCGGGGGGGTGGGGATGACGGAGTGGTCCAGAATATGAGCGGAGGGGACGGCGGATATCTGGCCGGTAGCGATCCCAGACTCTGAAGCGCAGGACAGCGGAGAGGAGCTAATGAAGCTGAGGGGGGATGATGTAAGGGCGCTGGTAGGTGGGGCTGGGGTCGTCGCAGGCTGTGAGGCTACGGGGGGGGTGGAGGGGGTCAGAATTGGACTCACTCCATTCACAGAGATCGGTGATGCCTCCGACACTGGTTTCAGGGGCAAACTGGCCAGCTGAATGCCTGCTGGGATTGTCAAAATGAGCTTCCCCTGCTGGACACTCAGGTAGGGGCTTCCACTGATGAGGAGGTTACCTAAAGCACAAAAAAACAGTACTGAATAAAGAAATGTTTCATGCATCTTCAGGAGAAAATATTGCCTGAAAATGTTGATGCTTTACATAAAGATATTATTAAAAACTCTGGTTGAGTTGAAAATCTATTTGAACAAGGAGTCCAAACTAAACATGGAGAAAGAGCATTTAGTTAAGAGACACGTTATGCTGCTAAGAACTAAAATAAACTGCTTAGATTTGTCCCAAATGTAGATGTTTTTAATTCCAGGTTGAAAACATGTATCTTTTTTTACGCCTATGAACTTACAATCAGTAGATAAACTTGCCTTGCCCAAACTAATGGTCAACTAATCTGATATTCCTATAAACAAGTCACTAGAACACTCTCAACACTTGTTATTTCCTACATACAGTTGTCAGCTCAGAGAATGAGTGAAGGGGACTTTGGCCAATCAAATAAGTCACTTATTGGTCTCCTTGGGTACTCATTATAAGTCCTAAACCTAAACAACCATAGTATTAACCTCCTACATTACTGAATGACTATTGAATTCATTGTACCTGGAGTCGCAGAGGGGAGTTGAATGATCCCAGAGTTTAAGAGCTGCACACCAGGCGCCACGCTGGTTGGAGTACCCACACTCTGAATGGGCCTGATCTGGTTTATCCGAAGAGGACTCTGTGCAACCCCTCCAGCTGCAGGAGGTGAAGTCAGAATCTGCAACGGCATTCCAGCAGAAGGGATGGAGAGTGACGGGCTAGCAGGTACCACTTGGGGGAAAGAGATATTGGAAGACGTTTGAATGGAGGACACTGGGACCAGCTGAGGCATGGACAGGGGGACTAACTGTGCAGATGCTGGTGTGACTTTAGCCTGGGGTCCTGGGACCACTTGTGTTGGGGAAGAAATGGAAATAACTTGTGGGATTTGCATTTTGCTTGTGGTAGAGTTTGTGGTTTGGTCCGTGAGTTGGGTTGGCATTCGCTGTGAGAGTTGATTGTTAGGGAGCTGCGAGAGAGACACTATAGTCGTGGCACCTTCGGGCAGCGTCGACGCTTCCTGTTGCTGTTGCACCAGTCTGTTGCCTGTGTTTAGTGTGCTTTGGAACTGAGGAGGTGGAGATGCAAGGGGAGACACTGGGACCAACTGGGGACACTGGGACATCTGGGCTCCTGAAGAGTGCTGGACCAGCTGAGACACTGGTATACCCTGAATTGAGGGCACAACCTGGGGAAGAGAGAAGACCTGAGGGGTGGAGGGGCTGGAGGAAACTACAGAGCTAGAAGGGTTTAGGTGGGAACTAGAGGTGGCAAAGACGACGTACTCCCCTTGCTGACTGGAGAGCGAGGTGGAGATAACCATGCCTGCGGATGACATCGAGGCTGGGAGGGTGAGAGACTGCTGGTGATGGGTGGTTTGTGTTAGCACTAGTGATGGGAGGCTGGTAGGGGAGGACAGAGTTGGTGAAGACGGGGATAAAGACGATGTAGATGAAGCTATCTGGTTGCCGCCATTTGATTTTGCTTCCATTTCGTCAGGGACACTGATGAAATCCAGAGTGTTGTGACTCTCGGACTTGGTTCGCAGAGGAACAGAGATGAGAGACGGCTGGTTTGAGGCGGCGGTGGCATTTGGACTAAGAACGACAGCTGAAAGAGCGCTCGCCTTGCACTCTAAAGCTGAAGACTCCTGTTCCGGTGCAGAAACCACCTGCTGTGGTGGCTTGGTTATTACCTGAGCACCGTTCAGTATCAAAGAAGAGCTACCAGCTGTAACAGGACTCAGGGTGACTGTCTGACAATCACCCAAGTTTAATCCATTGATTATGACGCCTGCGCCAGCACCAGAGATCAGGGAGTTCCCATTGAGTAGTAACGGTTGAGAGGCTGTGAGGAAGCCACTGGACCCGTTGAGGATGAGCTGGCCTCCTGTGCTACAGGGTACTGCAGAGAAAGAGATGATGGATGCCGACTCCTCTGGTTTTTCAGGGGCGTCGTCCATGGCGCTGGCCTCATCCTCTGTGCTGTGGTTCCCATCAGACTCACTGGAACAGACGACAAACAAATAAATCAATAAAAGGGAAACACCATCTACTTTTTCTCACACTTCTTTTAAATCACTTTATTCTTTATTTATTTGTCTTCTTCCAGGGAGTCCTGATAAAAATGCCAAAAACAATAATTTCACCTTAAAGAGTGCCGAGATGTTATGCATCCATCTAGACACTGACATATTTAATCTTGATTAATCCAGCTGCTTTTCAAGATGTTTGTGGAAGTGGTCATTGTTTCAGGCTGGGGTCTCTTATTCCTACTATTATAGGTAAATCAGTTTCTTAAGGCTGATATACTGTAATAACAGGAAATGGCATTCCAGATTAATTGGCTGGTAACAAAATATCTCAAAAAAGTTGACACGGGTGGAATAACCCTACATTTATTAAAAACTGGATCATTTTGGAACTGAGCGTGTTAGTCAAAGTAATAAATATCTAAATGAATAAGTCAATAAAACTTATGAACAATGTTGGAAATGGGCATCGAACTTTCAAAACTTCCAAGTATGATTTTTATTTTTTGAATAATTTTTAAAAATAATTTTTTAATGAATAATTCCAAGTTTTAAGCCTGATATTAACCATCGGCCACTACTCAAGCCAAGGTCTACCAATAAAACATCATATCAATCTACTGTTGTTCACAGCTCTGGGATTCTATGAATTTAAATACAAAAGGGTACAGTTGCTTTATTGTTGCAACAGTTTTAACCACATCACATGAGGAACAAAGTTAAGAGACAGTTTAAATTTGGCTGGAGTTGCAATTGTTTCATGAAACAAGTATTATTCTGATATATACAACACTGCAGATTTATTTTTGCATACTTTACACTAATTAGATCCATCAGTGTCAAAGAAGGCATTGTATCCTCTCATGCCAATAAACAAAATGTCATGCTTTAAAATGCACCTCAGTAGAAAAACTGAAAGATATTCAGGTGAACAATAACCCAAAAATGGTTTAAAATACTCAGTTTGTCCCTGTAATAGTGATGTCATAATATGGTATTATGTTGCACGCAAACAACAATTCTTAATATCAACACATGAATTTCCATTTTTTAAGGCAGAGATTCCCAAAACAGAAATTTGTTGTCCCCTGAGGACTAAAAGCTTACAAATATATGTCATGAATTGCAATAGATCAAATTTTTTTATACAATTTTGGGAATCACTGCCTTAGAAAATGGTAACATGTGTTATTGTTAAGTATTCTGTTCAAGTGCCACATAACACCATGTTATGACATTGGGGATAGTGGGTATTGTAAAACTGAATATCTTTGAACTCATTTCTTTCTACTGACATGCACTTTAAGAAACACATTCCAAAATATATTCATTGGTGTGGTTTGCAAGAGTTGAGTAATTCAATAGAATCACATTTACAAGGGTGTGATGTGTTATGAGGAATAGATTAAATTAGATATCTACACGCTCTCTGGTCAGCTTTTCCGTCCTGTTTCTACCACAAAGCAGGATGTGAGAGACTTGTGAGTGTGTGTGTTGTAAAGAAGACCAGATCACAACAAGTCCTATAGGTCTGATAAGATAAACCATGTTTTCTCTCTTATCTCCCTTCAATTTCCAGCCCCTCACTGATAAAATATATATATATATATATATATACAGTATTAGAATCTTGGCATATGTGTGAATGCAACCTAATACATTGCAGTAGTTCTTTTGTCCCTGGTTTCCCTGTCCTTCCACCTCGGTCCTGGGGCTGTGCAGGGCCCGGCTGCAGTGCACGGTTTCAGGAAACTTGAGCCATGGTGGGCGCTGGATCTCACATTTCATAACAAAGCAACATGCTCTTGGTCTCAGACCTGTGCTGCTTTACGGCTGTCAACAAGCAGCTCCTGTGTCTTCATACTTACTGATACGACACTTTTTTCAACGTTTTATGACTGCACTGTGTGCGCATACTTGTGACCTGTGCAGACCTGTTTACTGCCGAGCTTTACGCAGGGACTTCCACGGACTGACTGAGACTGAGCGATCGGTGAAAACATCCAGCAGCTTTTAGACGAACAAAAGAACCCAGCTGTCGCCTGAATAACAACATCTCTACCTCTGTGATCCGTAGTCACGTAAATGTGAACAGAAGTGTGTTTGGACGCGGACGCGCTCTTGCCTTTTGCTGTGCGTCCCGGACGGGGTCCTGTCCCTCTGCCTGCGGTTCTTGAACCAGTTGCTGACCTGTTTCAGAGACAGTCCCGTCACTTTGGCCAGGTTCTTCTTCTCGTCCGGAGTGGGGTACCTGTTGCTTTTGTAACACTCCTTCAGGGCGTTTCTGGACTTCTCCTTGAGGAGGTACACGGTCTCCTCTCCATCCCAGATGGTTTTGGGTAAGGGGAACTTCTTTCGGAGCCGGTACTTGTCCACGGCTCCCAGGCTGCGGCCCCGGGACCTCTCCGCCTCCTTGTAGCGGGCTTTCAGGTACAGGTCCTGCAGGAACCCATGGTTAGACGGGTGGAAGTCGTGGCTCTCCAGGATGGCGTACAGCTCCTTGAATTCCTCCCGATGGAAAGCCACCAGAGCCTGGGCCTTCAGCAGGGTCTCGTTGCCACGTAGCAGCTCGGACGAAGGAGGTATGGTGGATAGAAACCTCCACAGGCGATCCACATTGCCCGCCTGCAGAAGGGCCTCGCACAGACATGATACTTGGTCAGTGGAAAAACTCAGAGCCGACTTTTGGAAACTTTGGAGTAACTGTTCCGAAACGTGGAGCGCATCTTTTTCTTCTTTGACCTCTGCTGTCGTCGGCTCTTCTGAGCTGTTCTCTGATTGTTCTGTAGAGTCCAAAGACAAGGAAGCCATTTTTACTTTAACTTTTTTTTTCCTCCAGTAGTTCCTCCGCCTCCTCCTCTCCCTCCACAGCTCTCCCTTTCTCTGCCAGTCGACGAAACCATGAATGTGTCTGCAAAAAAAAAACAAAAACCTCCGTCAATCACGCCCCTTCTGCAAACTACAGAATACATGGAAAATCGTTTAGAACAGAAGTGTCAAAGTCATTCTATTTCAGGAGCTATAAATAATAACAACTCCTAAGTTTTCCTCTGTGTTTTAGTGTTAAAAAGTCGAACTGTATATATTTACAAACCATCCTTTAACAAATACTGTGAATATGTTTGAAAACATATAAACAACCTGAAATGTGTTAAGAAAAGTAAGTGCAATTTAAACAATATTATGCCTGTTATTAAATGTTTTCTGTCTTTGTGGATCCACTGTGATCTGCAAATTGTAATGCACATGTGTAAATGCCATAATATTCTTAAGATCGCACATTTTTCTAAAGAAATTTCAGGTTATTCGTGGTTTTAAAGGATACTTTGTAGATGGAGGTGGATCAGGATAGTTGTAGATCAAAAACATTTAGTAAAATGCATTTACTTCTCTCGGGACATTTCAGGTTGTTCATATTTTTTGAGGCTATCAGGTTCAAGATAGTTTGTAGATGTAAACATTTTCAAGTAATTGTACTTTTTTTACATAAAAACAGAGGGAACAATCTGTAGTTGTCATTATTTATAGGTTATTATGATTGTATATCTTGGTTTGGACCACTTAAGATGATATTGGTCTGTATGTTTTCAATGTATACGATAAAGTGTTATTACACATATGTAGCCTATTTGTTTATGTACATTTGTACAATTCATTTATAAATTTTCCATTTGAAAGAACCTGTAAAGTGAATGTGTTGTAATGTGCAGACACTGTTTTGAAATAGATCTCAGGCAAACATTCCTTTTGAGTAAAACCTATTCTCTCATTAATTCTCACATTTTGACCCAAGACTCCACAGCCAACCTGCATTTTTTTCATTTAATTTTTCTATATTAGTGACTCAAATTTGGTTTCAACCACTGCTTTTTTCTGGAGGCATTTTACTTGTAGACCAGTGTTATTAATTCCACATACTTTTACTTCAGACAATTAACTTTCTAAACTGCATAGACTTGTATCTGTACATTAGAGGGTTTTGAACAATGCAGATCATAGCTTGCTGTTTTAGTGTGTCTGACAGCTCTTGCCAATTTAATTTTCTATTTACAATTCAATCTAATATCTATAATTATTCATGTGCCAAACAGTTTTAATTCCAATTCATTTGGTGTGGATTTTCATCAAAAACTAGATGTATCTGTGCACAGTGGGAGATCAGAGTATAGTCTGAAATCTTGAAAAATGACAGTTGTAATGTGTATAATCTCTTTGTTTGTTCAGGTGGTGCTTGTCGTCAGCCCAGTTTTCCAACTGCAATGTTTGGTGTGTTTCCCAGTGCAAATACCCTCTGTTCAAACACACTAGTAACCATTCACGAATAGTGTCATGTGAATTTATGGCATGCTAAATAACACACATCTGTATGGTTACATCTAGAAATACATCCTATAATATGTATTACATTATTTCCTGATTTTTTGATATTAAAAGTTCTTCGAAGGCACATATTTATGCAGGGTTTTTCTCCTGGTCTGCATGATAAAGATACTGTGGTTCCTCTATATATTTTAAGACCTGCAGATGAGTGTGTAAGTGAAGATTATCAGACCTCCATCTCGATCAGCAGCTTCAGGAATGTAAATCTTCTCTGGTGGATTTAAGGCATGCTCAGCCCCCCTCATCCTCTGCTATGTGGGATGTTTGGCTCTTAGCTCTTTACATCCTTTGATATTCTCACTTCTGCCCATACATGTCCTCTTATCTCCTCTCACTGCTTCAATTTTATTGCCTGATCAAGCAAATCTTTCTTCTAATATCTGAAATATTCAGTAAAACAACACCACAAAATTCTTGATTTGAATTTATTGATTTTACTTGTTGAGTAGTACAAATTTTAGATCAAATAAATAATCCTCACAATCAATAAAGCTTTTTAATGTTGGGGGGGGGATCTCATTTACTATTAATAACACAATTTGAATTGCATGTTATATTTCTTTTACACAATGGGCATAATCATTAATTGATAGTGACTTATGGGCTCTATAGTTCCTTAAGTGTATGAAATTAAGATTTAGGCATTTTTGCACTTTTAAAAAAAATATACAGAAAACTATAGGACAATCTGTTACCTTGAAAAATTGACACTCAATAATTTACAGTGAAATTACGACATATTGTATACAATATATACATTAAATGTTTAAAGTTTAGGTTTATTAAAGATTGTATTGTATGTTTTATTTCTTAATTACCCATCAGATCATTTATTGTAATTATCACTGCTGTAGTTTTTTTTTTATTGGTACAAGATTAGAGACAAACTTTGCTGGACAGTGGTAAAGATAGTAGAATAGCGCCCCTCCGTGGTCATGGCGTCACAGTTGTATCATTCTGTTTGATGATTGGTTGCTAATCGTGTCCGTCAGCACTTGGCCCACCTACTTTGCTTTCGCATAGTTACACTATTAGTTGAAACGTTTGCTTCGGGATTTGATTGGCCGTTGTCCTGTTGTGAGGCGGGTAGAAGGTTCCAGAGCTGGGCGTAGCAGGAATTGATGCTTTTATTTTTCCTGGCACAACACAACACAGAGTTTTTACACCGTTTTCAATTTGCAAACAACGCAACCGTCATGGAATCGTCAATGGCCTGACATTACCTGGTGATATAAAGAAGATTCGTTTAACCTAAAGTTTACAACACAGTCGAACGGGAATCTGCGTGTTCGTAAGTTTCCTTTCTGTGTAACCGCGGGTCTTCAGTGCGACAACGTGACTCTGGTGCTGTAGCTTCCACACTGATAGCATAAACTGGCTACGTAATCTAAGACGGCTGAAATAAAACCGCACACAAGGAAACAGCAGCAGCAGTCCATAGGGTTAATTTCGGTATAAGAGCGCGTTTTATTAATCAGACAACAAGGTTCCACCAAGAGGGGACATGCATTTGGGATGGGGCGTAGTCTTGTTTTGTGGGGGTTAGACCTGTTAACCGGGATTGAAGTTCTGGTTTTCATCGTTATTACCAGTAGAAGCTCTGCCATAGCTTAAACTCTGTGCTATGTATTGATAGTTCGCTGGTACAACATATGCATTAATTAATTGCAATTTTGTTTTTGTCAACTCCTTTCTCTGTAGTGTTTGAGCAGTGATCTAGCTGTGTTCATTCCACCTGCATAATGGACAGTGGAGTGACAGTTATCACCAACCCCACTGTGAATGTGCGCCTGACCACCACCCTGTCCTCCTTCGAGGTACAGCGCAGGTTCAACAGAGGGATTAGTGTAGCAGAACTGAAGGTGAGACCCCTTTACTAACCTCACACATTGTACATGTCTCATACATAAATACACGTCTTGTATTGTGACCTGAGTTTCTTTCCCTACACTAAATAAAGTTGTTTCATGTTCATCCCACTCTCTTTAACAGAGACGTATAGTTTTATAGTTGTGTGTTTTTTGTTTTTTTTTTTTTTGTTTGTGTATTTTTCAGGGGAAATTGGAGATGATTGTGGGTGCATCTGCCTCCGGTATGGACTTGGAGTTGTACAGCATAAATGACAAGTTCCTGCAGAAAATAGATGACAACGAAGCCTTGCTGGGCTCTTACCCTGTGGATGATGACTGCAGAATACATGTATGTATTTTAACAACTCTCAGTACCACTGACATTTTGGAGTAAATGACCACAGTGGTGCAGATATGACTTTGGTTACATGTCAGATGTTTCCTTATGGAACATAACACAGATTTTCCCTTCATAATCATGTTTAACATAATAATATGTCACCATGAATGTCAAGTTATGTTTGCATCTTCATATTTCATGAAGGGGATTACAAACTACATTGGAAGGAGCATTCTGTACATTTAGAAAATCCTCAGGCACTCTACTTTAAACAGCAAAACTTTTTTTATTCAGTTCATTATCACCATACTGACAGTAATGGCATTTAAAACATTCCTTGGTTTCTTGAAGTTTTAGCTCTGAGGGAATATTTGTTTTCTTTTCCTTTTGTACAATAAACAGCTAATTAGCCTTTTTGTTTTATTGAACACTTATATTCATCAATAAGGCAATTTTTTTTACTGTCAACTACATTATCATCATTAGTAATATCTGTAATACAATATTGCATACATGCTCTTGTGATTAGTAACTGATATTTCAATGGAGGTTAAACAAAAATAATTAAAGGTATTGACTTTTTAAAACTAACATTGAATGTGATTTTGTTTTTTGCTCAGGTTATTGATCGAAGTGGAGGTCAGATGGGCGAGTTCAGTGATGTTTCCAAAGTGGAGAAGTTTGAACTCTCAGATGACGCTTATGACAAGAAAACAGGTATAGTATTATCTATACTTCTACTGAACTTCAGCTAATGAAATCAACTCAGTTTTATTTCTATAGCCACAAATCACAGATTAAGATCGTTGCCATGGTGACGGGCTGAGTAGACGTGCCCGAACCGAGCTCTTTTAACTTATCCTATAAATCAACATAAAACAATGGGTAAAATCTAACATTATAGTCAGCTGATGTGGAATGGCTTCTCGACGTTGAAAGGAGGAGAAAAGAAGACGACCATACTGCAGCTAGCAAGGAAGGAGTTGCGGCTAAACCCAGCACGAGCCGCGGCGACATGGGCAAGGTAGATGCGACTTCAGCATCAAGTGAACCTGAGGACCTTGAGTCAACGAGGCAGTTAACCGTCAGAGAATTTTGGGCACTACAAGTGATTAAAGCAAGAAACATCTCCCGTTACCTCATTTATCTCGCACACCTGAAAGTCCAGCTAGATACCGGGGAACACGCTTTTACGACACTGCAAAGGATGCCTTTACATTCGTCCACAACCTGCCTCCTGGGCTGATGAACATGGTGCATCAACATCGAGTTCTGATAAATGAAGAATACCCGTCCATGTTGCTTATGAGATGGCTACACTGGCCTATTTGGATGTTTCATACCGGAGCAGAACTGATTAAGTAACCGATATAACCAGGGAAGCTATCGGCTCAGGACTATTGCCCTGAGATAAGTGAACTGGATGGACATTGGACTCCAGCCTCCCAGCATTAGAGTGAATCAGACTGGTCCATCTAACTTACTGTGATTTTATTTATTGCTTTAATTAGGCTTTTGGACCAGGGTAAAAGTTAGTACAACTGTAATTATAAGGGTCACTGGTCCTGGACCCTCTGATGTAGTTTATTTCGTTCTTTTGTTTTGTTGCTTTGTTGTCGAATTGCACCGGCAATTTTAGTTGAATAAGCAAACAGGGCTGGGGAACCCATTTTTGTTTATCTGTAGCTGGGCAACCCACCCTTTTGTTTGTTTACCTGTTGCTTTGTTGCTATAAATACTGTATCTGACCCCTCAGGTAGATACATCATGGTACAGGGGCAGATGTACTCAGAAGCCTGGACCTTTATGAATATTTATGCACCTAATATTGACGATCATCTATTTATGCAAGAGGTCTTTCTTCAGGTCTCCCAACCACCTGGGTTCCATTTAGTGGGAGAAGATTTAAACTTCTGTCTAGATACTGTGCTAGATAGATCGTCTGATAGACCCTGTCTTCTCACCAAGTCGGCTAAAACCACAATTTCTTTTATGACAGACTTAAATATGATCGATGCCTGGAGGCAGATGCAGCCACAGGATAGAGACTATTCATTTTATTCACATCCTCACAACTGTCATACCTTTATAGACAATTTTTTGATTCCTAGTCAAATATTTCACAGAGTCATAGACATGGGATACCTTCTGAGACTGCTTAGTGATCGCTCTCCTCTGGTGCCATGACAAAGTAACTGAAATGTACAGATGGAGACTTAACACACTTTTAAAACAACCTGAATTCTGTACTTTTATTAGAGAACAGATTGACTTTTTCACTTTAACACGTAGATCATCTGCTCCTAATATTTTCATTTTTTGCGAAGCATTAAAAGCCTTGTTGAGGGGTCAAATTATATCCTATACAAAAGGGTTAAAGAAGAAACACAGCGCTGAGCTTCATACTCTGGAACTACAAATTCATGCACTTGAGAAAACATGCCAAAGTGCCCCAACTAATGAGGTATGCAGGGATTTGGTGAATCTGAAATTAAAATACAACACTATGAATACATATCAAGCAGAAAGGGCAGTAATTAGGTCAAAACAACAATTCTGTGAACTTGGGGGAAAAAGCACATCAAGTGCTAGTATGGCAACTTAAAACTGAGGAAAGCAAACGAACAATCAATGCCATAGAAACACCGTCTAAAGATATAACCTATAATCTACCAATGCTACCATTTGTCTCTTCTAACTTTGAATATTGAATTTTTTGTCCTTGTTTTTGTCTTTGTTTTTTTTTTCTTTGTCTATGTATTTTTCTGTTGTCTAAGGTCATGTCATTGTGAGTCGATGATTTGACATTGTCCTGTCTTGTAAGTCTGTAACTGTGCCTAATCTCTCTAAAAAAAATCAAAAATAAAATATAAAAACAAAAACAAATCACAGATTAACTTTAGGCTTAGGGTAGTTTTGTTCCCTGTAATATTATTTTTAGTACTTTTTGAAACAGGGTAAATAAACCATTATCTTTGTCATATCAAATGACGACAAGGAAGATTATGGCATTGTTTTATATATATATATATATATATATGAAAATAAAAACTGGATAAACAAAAGTAAAAAGATCAGAAGATGTTTCAGTTTTCATCCAAACACCATCAGCAGTGGTAAAATGTGACATAGGAAGTAACTCTGGTAAGAAATACACACAAAGAGGACATGACATGTGATATGAAATAATTACCAGATAACCTGTAACTTGGGCTGTTTTCAAAGAAGGTGCCACATTTACTTCCAGGTACATTTTACAAATGGTGATGTCTGGTATGAACACTGACCTTTTGATTTTACAGTTAAATAGACAATAAATAAAACTTGAAAGATCTAAAATTTTATTTGAGTAAACTATTTGGTTGTTAAGTTTATTAAAATTATTAAAACATTATCATTTAGCTTTATGCAAATATATCTAAAGTATTCCATAAATAACTCCCAGGCATACTCTCACATTTTATTACATAACTTTGAAGAACTATTGGGTCTTATTTGATACAGAACATCTTAAAAGAATGAGAAAAGTATCATCCATTCACCATAATCTAATTTTCTTTCTTTCAGACACAGCAAGGTCATTCATGAAGAAGCAGCGCGTGGGTCGCTACAATGAAGAAGACATGGCCAAGAAGAAAGCTGAACTTGCTGCTCGGGAGGAGGAACAGAAAGCTGCGGCTGATGCCATTTCTGTTGGCAACCGATGCCAGGTGCAGGTTCCTGGACAGCCCACCAAGCTTGGCACAGTCATGTATGTTGGTAAGTGAGGATAAAGCTTAGCTGCTTTATTTTGTGCATTTTATTAAAATTATTGTGATTTTCATTTACTCTACATGATCATATTTTACAAATCTCAGGCCATTAACAGTTCTCCTTCAGTAACTGGTAATTACTGTTTATTAATCACAAGTTGGGAAGTTGTACATCAAACATATCACCTAATTGAGAGACCTGTCAGGGTTAATAATAATAATAATAATAATAATAATAATAATAATAATTTAGTCACAGTTGGAGGGGGGGGGGGGCAAGAGTCAAAATTGGAGGAATTTGATATTTGTAAAATGCATACCTTGCTTCTTCAGCTCTCTTCTCTCAGTCCGAATTAAAAGAATGAAGAAAAAATGACAAGATCTAATGTTGTTTCATGCTGTTATAGAAAAGTGAAACAACTTTTTCTGAGCTTTGGCATGCAAAATAGAGCAGTAGAATTGTGACCAGTTCATGTCTGACGTAATCTGATCAGCAGTGTGTAATTACAGCTGTCAAGAGAGAATGATGATTGTTGTGCTAATGACCACCTTGTCAGGCCTGTAATGACCTCACTGCATAACAGGATTCAGTGTCACTGAAGATTCCCTATCTTCACTACCATCAGTTTGTTTAACCTTTGTCAATGACTGATAGATAACTGCACCTTCATTTGTATATTTGTAGTTTTACATCGCTGTACATATTGTAGTAATTACTTGTTTTTATTATATTGTTTTATATGGACTTGTGTCGACGAGCAGCTGTTTATGCAGCAACTATTTAGTCAATCTACTATCAATGAGAAGCGATTCAGAGGTAATCAAAGAAGAGAAACTGTTTTGTCCTAATAGTTTTAGAATAACGCGTTAATATGTGCTTTATACCAAAGCAAAGTGTCAGTCTTTGCTAGTAATCAACTTGCTAAAGGATGAACATGTGTATCTTAATATTAAGTGTTACCTAACAATAGTTGAGTAAAAACATTTAAAAATGTGAAGAATATTGTTGTCATCTTGATTGCAGGAACGACAGATTTTAAGCCAGGCTACTGGGTTGGTGTGAAGTACGACGAGCCCCTGGGAAAACACAATGGAAGGTTGGATCTCTGTCATTATATCACTATGCACACTGTCGATCATGTTAAGAGTATGGTCTGGATTTTGCCTTTATTTTGTCTTCCTTTAATTCTCTTTCAACAGTGTTGATGGGAAGAGCTACTTTGAATGTGAGAACAAATACGGTGCGTTTGTGAAGCCTCTGAGTGTGACTGTGGGAGACTTCCCTGAAGAGGATTACGGTCTGGATGAGATGTAGGACTGTATGGTCACCCCTTCAAAGGGCTAGACTGCATTTGAGCATCAACCTCAACCAATCACCAATGAAAATCATTGTTATTGTAACTTTTGTTGCTTTTGTCTTATATTTCTTGGGATGCATTATCCAAAGAGTGGTGTCTGAAGGTATCCTGACTTAATTTCCTCTTAGTAACACAAATGTAACATGATAGCAGTGGCTGCCGTAAACACAAAAGAGGAACTCATATTAGGTTGTAAGGCAGCATAATGAAGGTTCAGATGTTCTTCTGTTTAGTTTTATTACATCGATTTACCAGCACTTGTCTTTTGTAGTTGTGCTCTTAAGGTTTCTCACAGTGGGAGCCCAGATCAAATGTTTGGAAACCTTCACTTCTCCTCATTTAGTGTGTACAAAGCTGATTGTATATAAGTGTTAATAGTCAGTTGTAGTCATAGTAGTTTTGGTTTATTGTAAATTGTTGAAAGAGTGGTCCATGGACAGTAATTATTGGCTCACACAGGGTCTACTGAAAAAAATGTTCAGACACTTAATTAAAATTAAAATCGTATTATATTCCCAACAAATATCAAGTCACACAAATTAGCCATCAAGATCAAAACATGAAATCACTCCTCTGCAGTTCAGGTGAAACACAGCATCACCCTCATCTTTTCCTCCTGCACCAGTTGACAGAAACATAAAAATACCAGGTACGGCAGTAAAGTGTCCAAGATTAGATGTATCATTTCCTTTGAGACAAACATACATTTCTTATTTTTTTGTTTCTTGTATGTAGTTTGAAAAACAGTCCCATTTACTTTTTTAGTGTTAACATATTAATGTAATTTTCCCCAATTTTTGTGACAGAATAGCTCAAGTTTAGTATTAAAATTTCTGCACTTGAACGTTTCCTGCTTATATTGAACTGCAGAATTATAAAAGGAGGCTGAATATTATGTCCGCAGGAACGACCACATTTAAAGTAAATAAAAGCGTAATGCAATTTATACCCATTCAGACTGATATGAGACCTTTCTCAAATTCAAAAGTGATTTTTTTTTTTTTTTTGTACACCAATTGATGGCAAAAATGAGGGTTTAGATTGTAAATTTACAATGATGGATAAAGATTTGCAGCAACTGTATATTTACAAAAATGTTGGACTGGATTCTGCATTGCATTTAGTTTTCTCAAATGCGTCTCGGTCTATATGTTGTAACAAATATAACTTTTACTAACACATTTTTTAATGACATTCAACTTCATGTTGCATCATCATTATTAAAGTTCCTTTTTTGGTCCATCTGTTTCACATGAGCATGACACATTTTACCATGTGTAGTTTGAGGACATTTTCCACTTCTGTTTTTTTTCACCCCTTTGTCTTCTAGCCTCTAGTGTTTTGCATATTACGTCCCGATAGGAACATCTTTGTGTTTATATACTGTAGCTGTTGCATAAATATAACATGGATATGAGAGATGATATAGAACTTTGATGGTATTAATGTTTAAGTTCTCGTTACAGTAAAAGTTACAACTTAAATGTGTTTACTATGCAGGTTGCTTCATGGTACAATGCATCAAAGTGTTCATCTATCAGCGAAGCGCTACATCACTGCCTCTCATAGTCCATTGTACCATCAATTTTCCTAACGTTAAGCTTTTGTCAATGTACATTTCATGAATGATACTGTATGCCTTACTAACTGTTGAAATGTCATCTCAAGATTACAAATGAAATGTTAATTCATTGTTCTGGTGGTTTCTTTTAATTATTTTCACTACATATGCAATGTATCCTGTTCATTTTGTAGACAAAAAACATTGTCAGTCTCTTAGGTGCTGTTGTTACTAGGTGCCAATGGGTAATGTAATAATAAAACTGATTTGACAGTACTGCAGTTTATCAGATGAAATTGATGTTTGTAGAAACAGCATAAGGGTTCAACACTTAACCATTCATATTTAATCGTATGTCTGTGTACTTTAATCAGTCAGCTAAGTGTATTTCTTTTGCGCATTTTTTCAGAGTGCAGTGTAATAGAAATATAAAGTAAGATACAAATGGCAGCAATACTCAACTTTAAATTTAATATATAGAACTTCAAAACTAGAACCTGGTCTTATTTGTTGTATCAAGTTCAAGAAGATGCTTCAGCTGCCAGATACCTCAGATTCCATTGTCGGTATATAAGCAGAGTTTATTTTATTGAAACCCCTGAAGATGGATGACTAAGCACAGTGTTTCATACTGTTTCATCAGCGGTGTCACTAAAAAGAGCTTACAATATTTATCAGCCTCACTGTTTTTATCACTCCTCTGAAAACGCGTCACTCTTACGACACTTCAACTGAACTCTCGCGATACGATGCGCAGTTTCCCAGCCAGCAGTGTGGTGTGTGCGCGACAGAGACAGAGGAAAGATGGCGACGCAGGAGAGCGAGGCGACTAAGGCTACCGTGAGCAACGGCGAGGTAAAATGAATGACACTCTTGTAACCGCATTTGCTTTTTACGACCCGGGGTAGAGTAGCAAATTGGCTCTTCGGTTCTCTGCGTGTGAGGCCGTTAACATTTTAACGTGTTACCGATCGTTACACGAGCTCCAGTGACGTTTGCAGTGCCGGTAGGTTTTAAAACGACCCCCTCCTTCCGCTAACGATGTGCTGAGAGATCCTAACGGCTACCGGCTGAGAGCGGTGTTGATGGATAAATCTCACCTGAAGACGTCAAATAACATAAGGGGGGCGGTGTGAGCAGTTGCCCGTAGGTCTGGTCGGGGTCGCCGGTTGACTCCTGCGGTGTGTCAGTTAGCTTTCACCAGGCCTGAACCTGAACAGCGCAGCTTGACTCACCAGGCCAGTCTCAAGCAGCTCAACCAATTTCTTACCTTCTTATCCCAAAATCTAAGACATTTTGCTTTCATAATTTCACATCCTGCACACATTTGGTACCATGAAGTGCGTACCTGGTAGGCCTTTTTATTAGATTGACTAGTTAGATGGACAGGCAGTTTGGCTAACAGTGGATGTGACCGCTTGATTATTATAACATCACCAGACCAGGTGATGAAGCACTGCTACTCACAACGTTCATGAAAATGTCGATCAGAAGTCAACAGAAGAGAATCACCAGTCTCCAAGAAGCAAACGGAAATGTTGCTCTTCACACTGTTAAGATAATTTGCCAATATATGTTTTTTATACTTGACTGATCCTTGAATTCACTTAGGTCCAAGTATGACATGATTTTAGTTTTGTATGTTTCGGGGTTAGTCATAGGTCATTCTTAGCCTGAAGTCATACTTGTCACCACAAAGATTTCCATCAGTTATCCTCCAAGCAGGATCTACTCCATTCTTTGAAAAAACTCAGAGGTGGAACATTTACATTTGTTTCATGGAAACAGTGTATATTGTTTTCAAATAGCATTTTAATGATTTGATTGAAATACACAGGTATAACTTAGTCCAACACACAATATTGAAATCAAAGACACACAGTTCTTGGATTGAGTTCAAGAACATTAGAGGATTCTTGATAATTGTCAGGGATTTGTTCTCAGAAAGACAGATGCTTATCTGAAAAATGCACTGCATGTATGGCACAAACTCACACTGCACTGGGTCTCACTTTTTTTAAAGAGAGAATACTCTCCACATAACTGCTATACATTTTGTTGAGAGGGGCATTTGTGATGGTCTGTTATCAGATTAATCAAGAAGAAACGCTAAGTGGCTAGTAGCCAGCTATCACAAGAGGTGTCGTCTTCTGCTTTTCATTTTCTCAGTTTAATTTCATTTTCTGCTGAGTAGAGGTTTAACAGTAATTGCTGTACACGTCTTAATACCATTTGTCCTCTTGGGTATAAACGTCAACTTTATTTTGAACAATATAACGTCTACTAGTGCGCTGACCCATGCGGAACCACAGGTTCTAGATCCTCTGATACAGTTCATTCTTTTACTTTTACTTTCTTGGTAAATTCCACTGGCATTTTCAGTTGAATAATCTCTCAGTTAGCATGTCTGTTTCTGCACATGAAATTTGACATCATGGCAATGTGGCCCTTTTGTTTATCTATTGCTAGGTAACCTACTTCAGTGATGATTTTATGATTCAACGTGATTGTAAGGCTATTGTATTCCAAAATTATTAATATCTCCCAAAAATATTGGTCCCATCAACTTGCCATTTTCGCCAGTCTTATCCATGACCCAAAATACATAAGTACTCCAAAACGGCAAAGGCCAGTTCTGTCAGTTTTTTCAGTTATAAAGCGGACAAACACGCACGCACGCACGCACACGTTGGCTTTTAATATCTAGATGGGGGACGCATTTCACTGTCTTCGTTACAAGAATGGTTGCTACTCTGTGAACCAGTGACTTATTTTAACATTTTGCACACAAAGTGACAATCCAGTGTGAACATTTCTTTCCTTCCTGACAATTGGTTAATTTTTAATCCCTGTTAGGCATGCAAATGGTAAATTATTATCTTAACCTGGTGCTGATAACCTGTTTCTATTGTCAAGGATATTGGCAATCTTTCTTTGTTAATGGTTATTACACACATCCCTCCAAGTGACACAAATCCATGCTTTTAGATATTAATAGAATAGCATCCATTATAACACAATTGGACTTGGCCATGAGGATAAAAGTCCTATTTTGAGCCACCTCATGGCCATGAAATACGCTGTTTATGATGGTAATGCCAGGTGGGTCCAAAACACTTCTTTGTAGGCCCACTCATCACCTTAATAAATGTTAGCAGTAAACATTTTTAGCAGTAAGTTGTGTTTGTTTGTAGAAGCCAGACTCCGGTCTCCCTTGTGTTGGTGACAACAGGGGAGATTAGATGTTTAGATAGTGAATGAGTCTCATGACTTGGCATGTGCTTGTCTATTGTCTCACTTGAATAGAAATGTAGCCTGCGTGTCAGCGGTGACATGGACATTCTGGAGCTGGGAGCGGTGAAACTATTGAAGAACAAATTAATGAATTTTACTGATGTACAGATTATGTTTGATACAATTATACAAGCTCACATTTTGATGTTCATGTGAGTGTAACCTTTGAAGTGGTGGTTCAGTAACACAACAAAGCCTCCTAAAATTCTATAGTCACATGAAGTCACAGTCACATGAAGTAATAGATGTTAAACACTAGCCATTTTGTCTCAACTTATGTATTCCATCATGTTATTTAGTCAGTAATTGTTAAAACGCTGGACATTTATCTTCTGACTTGTTGTTTTCAGTTGTAAATATGGTAGTTATGTGTTTACAACATAATGAATTAGTGATGTGTTTAAGTTTTGTTGTTGTGTTTTTTACCCTATGGTCCTGACATAGACTGAATTATGCTCCTGCAGTTACCACTTTGGGGTTTTAGTTAAGCACAATGCCTGTGTCTAACTAATAGCCGCTTTAGTTACTCTTGATACCCAGGCAGCTGTTGATGATATTTATTTCATAGCCTGTTACCATCAAAGTATAATTGGTGTGACACTTCCTGACCTGCCATATTTGTGGTTGTAGGTGAGCAGCAATGGGACTGCTGCAACAACAGATGGGCAAACTGTGCAGGCAGCTGGAAATGCACAGGACGCTCAGCAGCAGCAACAGCAGCAACAAGCACCAAACGCATGGCAGGTCATTAAAGGAGTTCTCTTCAGGTGAGTGATTCCCTTTCAGTGTTTTAAATTGAGGTAATCTCTTTTCACAAGTGTAAGCACATGGGGGGGAAAAAAGATAATAGGGGGATTTAAATGTAGAATGTACGTGATGTGAGAACTGGAAAATGACAAGCTGCTTTTGCCCCTGCACATAGCAAAAGCCATGAGTGCTTTAATATAGTCTATATTTACAGTTTGTTATGTTTGCAGGAGATGTGTGTTATTTGCTGTTTTCTTGTGCATGGTTTTGTGGTTAGGAACTACCAGGCTCAGCAGCATATCAGAAATTCAACTGAAAATAAATAAATAACTCTCTATACTTTTTACAAGTAAATAAGTCATCATGCAGTTCAATATAATTGAAATGTTGTCACTTAAATTTAAGTGAAATTAAAAAAAAAGGAGGGAGTTCCCAGGCACTCATACACCGAAGTCCATCCATCTGCATAAAGGTTTGAAAAAGAGTGAGGGAGTTAAAAGTGGGTCACATGCAGATGTATGCATTACACTCTATGCTTCATTTATTACAGCATTTGGAAAGCCTGTAGTTGGATTCTGTTAAATATTATATTTTAACTGCATGTGATAAGCAGGGACCCTGTTATTCAAAACTAGGCTACTCGACTTATACATAAAAAATAAGTACAGTGGCAATAGGAGAGTTTATTGATCTTTGAACACTGTCCACCATGCAGTACCATGTAGGCTCTAGATGCCCTTACGTTATGCCTAAAGTCTGAAACCACTTCATGCTCCTCTCCTCCTCTTACTAGACACTATCAAAGAGAGCTTCAGACACACTTCATCTAACATCTAACAATGTCATATTGTAACGCTTGGGAATTCTCAAAACGGATAAAAATCAAGTAAAATATCGGCTATAAATATTGGCTAACGCTGGCATGTTTATAAATGTCCATTAATGAGCACTGTGTATGTACCACTGTGAGCCATGGGTTGTAAAGGATTGTGATGTTTATTACAACTTTGGGAAAATCTGCCGCCTGAACCTTCCCTTCACGTCAGCCTGTACACCTGGCTTACGTGAAGCGGCTTCTCCTCTGCCCAGTTTTCACGCTAACACACGCACACACACACACACACACAGACACACACACACAGCTTCCACTGTTGATTGGCATGTGCCGTGTAACCAATCAGATGGCGCTGTGGGAGGGACAATGCTCACGGCACAGAAGTGAGAGCAGACAAGCCGGCTGCATCAGAGCCAAAATAACCCCGTTTTAAGTTTGATCCATCATATTGGCTGTCGGACATTTCAAAAAGATGATAACGATAATGGTCAAAATGACAAATATCGAAGCCAGGCCGATAATTGGTTGACCCATAGTTAGTAGAACTTTACAAAGAGTGGATATTTACTGTCACTATATCAGAAATGGGATAACTGAACATCTAAGTCACAATAATTAGTCAATAAACATGGTTGTACACACACATTTCCTCAAATCTAACTATAAAGGATACACACATACCTTCCCTCTTTGAGAACTCTGTACTTGGGCCCTGCTGAGCCTATTTATGTCTAACATCTCCTTGTGCGCACAATAAATGAAAGCCGATTGCATGAAAATCCAGTCTCCAGCGACTTGTTGCATTTCTGCCTCCTCAACAAAAACATCTGCCTATATCCTTTTGAAATGTCCTTTTGGTGGTGATTCATTGGCCATATTGTTTAATCTGTGTGTCCCAATTTGTTAGTCTGTAGAGTTTTGCAAAAATAGACTATAGTTTCAAAAGTGTGGCCTAAGTAATCACGAAAAATAAATAAAACAGGTCATGGATTATTATCATATGTGAGTTAAAGTAAAACAAACCGTGGCAGTTTCACCACAAGACTGTAGTTATGAGTTGGTTTTTCTATTTTTTGTTGGTTTTTTAATCATTCAGATCTACATTTAAAACAGTTCTTGCTTAAAGTTCTGTACAGCAAATATGTTGAAGCCAGTGCAGTACACTTTTGTTGTTTTTGGAAGCAGTTACTTCACCACTCAGCTCCCTTGAGACTGAGAGGAACAATTCCATTCATTAAAAATGTTGTTGTGTTAACATTCGTCATATTTACCATTTTAACACATGAACTGTGGTGTAAATAAACCTGAAATACTGCATAGTGTGTGCTGATAAAACAAAAATGAAAACACTCCCTCCATTCGCATGTACAAAAAGTTAAATGGAATGCAGCCTGACTGGATACCTTTTAATCAGATGAGCCTTGTTGCGGTTTCAGTGTCCTGTAGAAGTGATGCAGTTCTAAAGAGAAAAGGCCAAAACTAAACACTGGTATTTTTACTGACATTTGTCCATTGTAAATGTAAATAACAATCTAAATTTATACTCTTCTCTTTTTCTCTGTCTTTTTTTTTTTTTAATTTCTTCAGAATTTTCATAATCTGGGCAATCAGTAGCTGGTTCCGCCGAGGGCCATCAACTCCAGACCCAAACACACCAGCCGGGGCACCCAGAGTACCCAGCAGGAACCTCTTTCCCAAGGACACCCTCATGGTATTACACCTGTACCCTCTTTTGACTTGTGGTTCTGCGTAAATTAATTTAAATCTGTTTATTCGTCAACACATCCCCTCATACTCCGAGCCCCTGATGAACCGTATTTAGACATAAAACACATGTCCCTGTCACACTTAGCTGCTCAATCTCCCTGGACTTTCTAATGTCATAAACACCTTCCCTCCGTCTCTGTGCCTGTAGGACTTGTACATCTATATCTCCCAGGAGGAGGTGTTCTCTGACTTCAACAACACAGAGGCCCTGTTCTGGTTCCACAGGGACCTGGTCTATGGAGACTGGACCACAGGGGAGAACGGGGATGGCTGCTACCAGCATTATAAGGAGATGGACATCCCAGAGGTGGGGAAGGCAAAATGATTGAGGAAAGAGCGGTGGTGCAATGTCAATTATTTAGAACTGGGAGACAGAAGAGGGAGGGACGTGACAGACGAGAAATGGATAATGAGAAGTAGCAGTTGGAAACATGTTTGACCTGTTTTTAACTGAAAATCTTTTTTGGGTGTTTGCTTGTAGAAAGTGCAGCAGAATGGCTCCCTGTACATACATGTCTACTTCACTAAAAGTGGGTTCAACCCAGACCCCAAACGCAAAGGCCAGTATCGCAGACTGGCAACAGTTCATGCAACGCGAAGTAAGTACAAGTATAGAGCCTTAAACAAATGTGTAAACCTTCAACGAAAGGTTTAATAATGTGCTAAGTTGTGTGTTTATTTCAGCAAGTTAACAGCTCATGTTGTGTACTTACCCCCTCAGTGCTTAATAAATTTAAACGCAGAAAGTTTCTGAAGACCAAGAATCTGCTAACAGGAGAGACGGAAGCAGATCCTGAGATGATAAAGGTTCATATTTTTAATCTATTATGAAATATATGGGACATAGTTCTTTATAAATACATATGTGGCCTCTTATTACAACCAAGTATCGATGAATAAAGTAGAATAAATGTGAGTAGGACATATTTTTTTAAATAATTAAGTTGAATGAATTAAGCTGCCAGTACTTGCACAAATGGTTGCCTGTGGTGAAGTTGCATTACAGAATCCATTTTAATAACGAGGAGATAATTTCTCTTTAGTACGTACAAGAGTCCACACAGCAACTTATTCTCTAAATGAAAAATTAAGAACTTAATGTGCTAATAATATAAATTATAGATAAAGTTATGGTATTTTTTGATAAAGTGGCTTGTTTGTGTGCTAATGCTGTTGATTTTTGGAATAAATGTGAAATATTTGTTTAAACTCATCTCTGATGCATCTTAAATGTATTTCTTGACAGCGGGCAGAGAGCCATGGTCCAGTTGAAATAATCTCTCACTGGCACCCAAACCTCACCATCAATATGGTGGATGACCACACCGCCTGGGTCAAAGGCTCTGTCCCTCCTCCTCTAGACCAGCGTAAGATCTCACAACTCATGTATTTACTATGCAGAGAAAGTTTTTAACAGTGCGTATCTGCAAAGTGGTTTAATGTACCAGATAGCGAGTGTTGCTTTATGAGTAATTTTAATTGATGGGAAACCACAGGCTAACTTTGTACAACCTGTGTTTACTTTTTTATTGTGTCCCACTAGATGTTAAGTTTGATGCAGTAAGCGGCGACTACTACCCAATCGTGTACTTCAATGACTACTGGAACCTTCAGAAGGATTACTATCCCATTAATGAGACCCTGACAAAACTCCCACTTCGCCTCACCTTCTGCCCGCTGTCTCTGTGGCGCTGGCAGTTGTATGCTGCACAGAACGCACGTTCACCATGGAATTTCCTACCTGAGGACACCTATGAGCAGTCTGATGAAGACCAAGACTCCGTCAAGGTCATTATTACTCTTATTTTTCTTAGTTTTAACCCTACATACAAACATTTCACTGACATTTTAGGTGTTTAATTGTCCTGCGTCATTTTGTTGCATCTTAGTTTTCAGAAAATTGTCACAATCTAAAAATATTTCTATTGCTGTACATAGGTCACCTAGTGTTTTAATATTCTTGCAACATATTTGGCCTTGTAGAATAATCTGCGGCGACAGACACCCTGCTCTGTGTCTGAAGTAAAGTGCAGGTGGAGCACTTTTTCAGCTACAGCCGCTGGACTTAATTCAAACACAAATTTGAGATTCTTTGTGTTACATTTCTGACTGGAGTTAAAATAAACTTTCTGTTTGTAAAGGTGGCCCTTCTGGAAACCAACCCCTATCTCCTGGGACTGACCATTGTTGTCTCCATTGTGCACAGCATCTTTGAGTTCCTAGCCTTCAAGAATGGTGAGGTCACAAGAGTGTTTAGGTTTTCTCCAACAAAAAGAAGTTATTACAGCGTCGTCACCACCCTCTCTTTTTCTCTTTCCGTCTCAGACATCCAGTTCTGGAACAGCCGGCAGTCTTTGGAAGGTCTGTCGGTACGGTCCATCATCTTTGGTGTGTTCCAGTCTCTGGTCGTGCTGCTGTACATTCTAGACAACGAGACCAACTTTGTGGTGCAAGTCAGTGTCTTTATTGGCCTTCTCATCGACCTATGGAAAATCACCAAGGTCATGGATGTCAAAGTAAGTCCCATTTAGTTTATTTTCATCTGAATTATTGAATCGGTCTAAAATGGGTCACTATTGAATGTCGCTGTAGAGATATAAAAAACACACTGCTGTACATATTAATACTAGTTCAACAAGTACATTATGTCATGCATCTGTCCTTCTTATATTCCACTAACCACCAGATGTGTCTTTCTTAAGTTGGATAGAGAGAACAAAATCGCAGGAGTGCTCCCAAGATTGGTATTCACTGACAAGTCAACATATGTGGAATCTTCGACGAAAATCTATGACGACGTAAGTTTAACCGTGACTTGACTGAGCACTTATCATACAGGCTGTTGGAGAGGATATGTAGCATGTCAGACATATGATACTATATTAATATGTTGTAGGACAGCAAGCATGTTTTACCCTTGTGTGTCAACAGAACATCCTATAAATAGATTAATTGTTTTGTTTGTTTCTTTTTTTCCCCACAGATGGCCTTTAAGTACTTGTCATGGCTTCTCTACCCTCTGTTTGGCTGCTATGCCATCTACAGTTTATTGTACGTAGAGCACAAAGGCTGGTACTCATGGGTACTCAGCATGCTCTATGGCTTCTTGTTAACTTTTGGTAAGTTTATGTGAAGATGATACACTCCATTACCTATCTCTCATTTGTCTGTCCTTTGTTTTCTAAAACCAGGTCAGGTGTTAAACTGATGCTGATGGCACATAAACAGAACTAGAAGCTAATTATTATTATTGTCTGTTAATCACTTTGTCTCTAAGTGGATGCGTACACAGCTCATGTTTTCATACTTGCATCATGGTTACGTATCCAATTCCCCGGAGTCCACTAATGCTCTGTGTGTAAATAGTGCACAGAAGGGCACATTCAGTCATGTTATCTGCTTTGTAGTTCACCGCCTCTGGTGTACAACTGTTTTTACTGCCTAACTGATGCCTTACCTTATGTCTTTCAGGTTTCATTACAATGACGCCACAGCTTTTCATCAACTACAAAATGAAGTCTGTGGCCCACCTCCCATGGAGGATGCTCACCTACAAGGCTCTCAATACCTTTATTGATGACCTGTTTGCCTTCGTCATCAAGATGCCCATGATGTACAGGATAGGATGCCTCAGAGATGGTGCGTCTCCCTTTGTCTACTTGTTTACTGCACAGCGCATTTGTCTTTGAATATAGCAGAACAGCAGCAGGTAAAACTAGTTAATGTCCTCTTCCTACATTCAGGAGGAGCTATTTCTGGTTTAGATGAAGATGAGCAGAGAGGTGCAGTGTTTTTTGCTGGAGGTGGTTTCAGATTTGGCTCACTGGTCACCACGGTGACAGCTGAAGTAGGCGGGCAGTTAATTTGGACAGATACATGGTTCATTTAGAGAAAATGCTCTGCCTCTTTCTCTTCAGGTTATGTCCTGTTGCATTTTGATTAGAGGAAATTCAGTATTGTTATTCATTGCATTGTATTTGACTCAATATAATTAACAGATTAACTGCCAAATTATAATTAAAACCCTGTGTGTATCACCATACCTGTTAAATAAACTCTCTAGCTCCATCTAGTGTCATTTTTCTAAGCTCTCCTCCTCTCAATTCATTAACTTATTGTGGAGTCTTAATTGTAGGAGTTAAGTAGGTTTTACTAGACATCACTAACACTTGTTTCAAATACTCAATGGCTCACAAACTGTCACAAAATTAGACATCAGCTGTTAAAGCTATGGTAAAAATCAAGTTAAATATTTGTGGTTGTCCTCATTGACATGTACCTCTGCAAACGGCTGCTAATCTTTCTGAAGTAATTTGAATTCACAATATGCATACATTTTGGATGGTGGATGCAGTTGTAAAACCTAGTAGTAGATGATCACATCTTCTGAATTAATTCATTTATTTCCTGGGGTATTTCACTGAATGGGCCAACTTTCCTCCTCCTCCT
>JAPQRQ010000006.1:21455475-21466292 GCA_037367365.1 Apogon talboti | reverse complement strand
AGCGACCTCACTGGCCCACCGCAAGCGGGCCAGAGACAGCCGATCCAAGACACACATAAGGGAGAGAGAAGGAAAGAGAGAAAAAAGAAGAAGAAACAAGGGAAGAGAGACATATACCTGATTTTCACTGAGAAAACACAAAATACAGAGGATAATATGATAATAAATGGAGATAAATCACCTAGAAAAGGTTAAATAGAGAGAAAAACTAATGTGGAACTGCCACCAAAAGTATCCCTGGGTCTTTATGGGTTAATATCCTCTTGACATAAACACTTGAACATGACTAATACATTGTGTTGCTTCTCTTTTGCAGCCATCCTACAACTTTCACAACGCTCTGCCCTCACAGCCGTCGTGTAGTTCCAGGGAAATGAGTTCAACTCCTTCTTCCCGGGAATCCTCCTCCCGCCACGGCCGAGGCTCGTTGACCTCGAAGGGCTCGGCCGTCTGCGTCCCGTCTTCTCAGAGTCTGTCCAGCGCAGAGATGCTGGAGCGGGTCCTGGAGAAGCCGGCGCTGGTGGTGGTGGAGGAGCCCAAAGACAGAGGTATGAGGTTTCGCTATGAGTGCGAGGGGCGTTCGGCCGGCAGCATCCTGGGGGCGTCCAGCACTGATACCAACAAGACGCAGCCTGCAATCGAGGTAACCATGATTTTTTTGTTGCAGAAAATGAAAGGGGTGGGTTGTCAGTGCTGCCTATTTTTCTCAGTATAACTCCTGTATAAGATGGGTGGAGGTGGAAGGATGTGGGTTGTTAGAGACAATTAGAAAGTCCCTGTGAATCCAAATTCGAATGTGGTCAAAGATAGGCGGTTTATCCCCGACCCTCACACTAACAAATACTCCTACACTCATCTTCACACTTATTAACCCATAAACACAATGTGCTGTAATTGTATATTGTATAATGTGAATTTAATTTGGTGAATTATAAGGAAATTATTCAACTTAGCTCTGTGCATCCATTTTTAGATTACAGTTCTTTGTCTACATCAGCTTTTTCTGTCTCTTCCTCATTGTTTTTCATTTCAAACCTGCATCTCTCTCTCTTTTTCATCTTACCGTCCTGCTGCTTCTTTCAGATTCAGGGTCCCATTGACCACATTAAGAAGGTCACGGTCACCGTTTCCTTGGTGACCAAAGACCTTCCACACCGGCCTCATCCCCACTGCCTTGTGGGTAAAGATTGCCCTAACGGGTCTGGAATCTGCGTTGTCCCGTTTAATCCTCACAATAACCGACGTCACAGGTGCACATCAGTTTTAGACGTATCTTTTTTTTTTTTTTAATGTTGACATTATTGATTTGACTAATAACCTGTTATTGACTTGCAGTTTCTCCAACCTTGGTATCCAGTGTGTGAGGAGGAAAGAACTGGATGCTTCACTTCAGAAGAGGAGAAGCCAAAATATCGACCCCTTTAAAAGTAAGAGTCATTGGAACTGCTCAGCCTTTTGGTTAAAGGATCAGTGTGTGTTATTCAGTCACATCTACAGGTGAAATGAAGAGTGTAGCTAATGTTATACACCCCCCCCCCCCTCTGTGGTGGCCACTCTTTTTTTTTTTTTTTTTTTTTTTTTTAGCTAAGTGGACTTTTTTCCCCCTCGACCAGAGTACAGACCAACCGGCCCATCTTTGGTCAGACTAAAAGATTTTATCTAACACATTTTAGGTGGTTCACACACTCAGGCTAGTCGTGGAAAGTTACACAAGGCTGTCAAAAATCCAAAAACAAAGGGAGAACAAAATAAAACAGAACACGGAAGAAATTAGCCAAATTACCATGGTGCCAACATCAGTCACTCTTTGTCTATAAACCAATTCCTGTTAAGTTTAGGGAGATGCACCACGTGTAGATGATACCAGCAGAGTGTATCATGCAAAGTTGTTTAGTCTGGTCCTAAACTATAGTGTGAAAACAAAAATAACTGAACCACACGCCATCACACATAGTAGGTTATTGTAATTCAGATTAATGCTGGATCACCTGCTGGAAAATAGAAAAATGAAGACAAGGAAATCAGTTTCGAGGTACAATATGGTGGATTTGCAGATATAAACATCTCATTCCACCTTAAAAATATGGTAAGTCTTGTTTTCATGTGATTATACATGAATGAAAATATAATTATGAGTATCAGGTAGATTTTAGACTTTACAAAACCATGAAATAGTCTGAAATATTTATCTTTCTGTTTCTGTTACCTTCTGTGTGGTGCTGATATGTGACTGACACTCACTGCAGTCGGGTTTCCTTGTTGTAAAGTGTCTTTTTTACATTGTTTTCTTGGTCCTTTTTTGACAACTATGTACATAAAGTTGGTTTGTAAAATCCTGAAAACATCTCAGCATTTAGATCAGGGGTGTCAAACATACGGCCCATGGGCCAAAACCGGTCCACCAATGGGTCCAATCTGGCCCTTGGGATGAGTTTATGAAATACAAATGTTATACTGAGAGATTAACAGTCAACGTTGTCAAAATCATTGTACTTCCATATTTTCGAATATACGTCATATTCTGTTTCCATTTATATGTATAAGTTTTCATGTTTTCTTAAAATCAATTTTATTTCTAGGCACAAAAGTAGGATTATTTTTTTTGTTTTGTTGCATATTCGAAATAAAATGAACTGAACTGATGTACAGCCCAATTTGATGTGAAGTGTGTCAGACCAGTCAAATACTATCATAATAACCTTTAAATAATAACTCCAAAATTTTCTCCTTGTTTTAGTTTAAAAAAAAAAAACTAAAATTACATGAAAATGTTTACATTTACAAACTATCTTTTCACAAAAATGAGAATATCCTGAACAAATATAAACAAACTGAACTCCCTGAAGAGACACAAGTGTAATTTTAACAATATTCTGCCTGTTACTAAATGTTTTGTGCCTTTGTAGATCCACTGTGATCTGTAAGTTGTAATGCACATGTGTGAATGATAAACCAGGGAATAATATTGTTAAAATTACATTTATTTAGCTTAAGAAATTTCAGGTTGTTGATGTTATTCGTATTTTGTAAAGGATAGTTTGTAGATGTAAACATTTTCAGAATGTAATTTTATTTTTTTCACTTTAAAACAGAGAAAAGTTTGGAGTTGTCATTATTTATAAGTTATTATTTTACTGGAGATCATATTGGGCTGTATGTGATCTGAACTAAAATGAGCTCAACACTCTTAAATCTTCCACACTGGACTTTGAAATGTTTAGAATAACTCTAGAGACATCCTGATGGACTTGTTATCTTTTTCTTTCTCAGCTGGTCATTCAAAGGGGATTGAAGACATGGACATGAATGCTGTGCGTCTCTGTTTTGAGTGTGAGCTCGAGTGGGAGGACGGCAAAAAGGACTCTCTGTACCCGGTGGTGTCCAAACCCATCTACGACAAAAGTACGACTCTGGACACACACACACACACACACACACACACACACACACACACACACACACACACACACACACACACACTCTCACACACTCAGTTCTGACTGAGATTTCCAACACACGTAAATGGATTTGTAGATTTTAACACTGATGCGTTCATGTTTTCTCACAGAAGCCACAACTACATCACAGCTGAAGATCACTCGATTGAACCTGGACCGAGGTCCTTGCACCGGAAAGACAGAGGTCTACATGTTGTGTGACAAAGTGCAGAAAGGTGAGAGGAAGCTGATTTTACTGAGACTTAGTGTAAGACTGAAAAAAATCTAACATTAATTTATGTTTACAGAACATCTGATATATAATTTGGAAATCTATCAGACATATTTCCAAATCGGATGGTCTAGATTATGGTCTGTGATTTGGCTGTTGGGAAAAATAGCATCATAATTAACTGTGGTTTGGGTAAATTCACAGTGATTCTGATTGGAGTGGATTCTTTTCAGGCAAATTTGAAAGTGCTGTTTGTTGATGTTGCTCAATTGGTGAATAATCATTTAATGTTTCATAGTGTGTGCTTAAGGAGCGTTCATCATAAAAATATCGTTGTTGGTTTGGGCTCTTTGTGCAGCTGTGAATACTCAAAGGCTGCATTCAGTTTATGTCGATTTCTGTGTGATTTACAGAAGATGTTGCTGCATCACTCCAACACATCAAAATGTTTCAGGCTTTTTAGTTTTTGTACCCCTGTTAAAATCAGTGGTAAGATAAGATAAGATAAGGTAAGGTAAGGTAAGATCCCACTATGGGGAAATTTCACAGTTCAACAGCAGCAACATACAAAAAGCAAGTGCAGAGAAAAAGACGGAGAAAAAACACAAACGAGTGAAAATGAAAATATAGAGAAAAATAAGAAATTTGGTATTTATATAAATATTTATCTAAAATAAAGAATTTGAATAAAAAAATAAAATGTACATATTTACATCATCATGGCTGCGCATGTACGTGGTGTGATATGGGGGTAGATTTAAAAAAATAATAAAACTAAATAAATCTAGGTGAACTATGTAAGATCAGAAGGGGATGTGTATTGAATGCTGTTCTCATTCCTGCACTAACCATTCATAAAAATGAACCGCGCCTGTTTTGGGTCTTCATTTTCCTCTCTGTTTGTCGCTGCTGATCACAGATGACATCGAGATCGTCTTCAGGCGAGACTCGTGGAAAGCAAACGGGGAGTTTGCGCAGACGGACGTGCATCGACAGGTCGGCATTGTGTTTAAGACTCCGCCCTATCAGGACCAGAGCCTCACAGAGGAAGTGGAAGTGAGTCTCTCCCTGCGACGCATCTCAGACCAGATGGAGAGCGAGCCTGTTACCTTCACATACCTGCCCCATAACCCAGGTGAGTGATACAGTTAAGACCTGCAGCCGGTTAATGGGATATCTGACATGTCTACTCAGTCAAATCCATTTATGATAAGAATAATAGCTGAATAAATGGATTTTCCAAAAGCAGTAGGTAGACTTGGATCATAACCACTGAATCATCTTCTTTTCAGATCCTTATGAGGTGAGGCGTAAAAGAAAGATTAAGTCGGACAGAGACAACCCTTGTGCAACAGGTGAGACTTGGTTCTTATTCCTCCTCTTCCATTATATGGTTCACTCATTGGAACAATTAGAGTAATTATTATTTAAAACAGAACCTCTGAGTCTGAACAAGTCAAAATATATACAGTGAAACATCCATGTTAGATAAATCTATCATTTGACAAATATATTGAGTGACAGTGACAGACATTAAAATGAAATTAAAGCGTATTACTTCTGTAAGTTTCAAGTAGTTTGTTCTTGAGCTTAATTTGAGGTGGGAATTTACATTATTTCCCGGCTGTAAAAATACTACACAAACTAGTTATTAGGATTTTCTACTGCACTGTGCTGAAAAATGAAGATCAGGAACTAATAGGTTTATTTAAATTATTGTCAACACATAAATCAACCTAAAGTTATAATTCTCGAATGACTACAAGAAGACGAGTAGTGTTTTGTTGCCTCAAAAGGCTAATGGAATTTTTACATTTTGATAAGGGTTCATTTAGGATGATTTGGATGAACTAAATCATTTCCAAAGCTGGAATGGGTGAGGCTTATCTCTGTGTGTTAGATTTCACCCTTTAGCCATAGGAATGCCCTTCACCTTCTAATGATGAAGAAAATCTAAATATTAAAATTTGAATTTAAAAAGGAAAGAATTTGATGCAGAGTTGGAATATTCAGTCCATTACCTTAAAACCGATATATCTTCATTCATTTTACCTCCTACAGAAGAGAGCATTCCTGCCCCAGAGTCGTCTTTCCACTTTCCACAGACTCAACTCGGAAGCGAAGACATGAACATCTTCAATCAGCTGCTAGAAACGCCTGCGTTCATGGACATTCTTTCAGACATGAGCATCATCTCTCCGATATCTTCCAGCTTCGACCAAGGGCCCGACGCCAACGCCACATTTACAAACATGGATATGAACTTTAACCAGAACCCTGGTCAGGACTTTACCCAGTACAGCGATTTGCAGTTTAACAGGCTGGTGACTGAGAGCTGGAGCTCAGAGCCTCAGGACGGCTCCTTCAACATGGTTCAGGTGAAGAAAGAAGATGAAGACCACAACCTATGAGGAAGAGTCATTCTGGGTCATAGCTTCACATAGTGTCGTATTCTTTAGTCATGTTGGATATGTGCTTATTGCTTTCTTGTCAAGAGTGAAATGAGCAAATTGGACCCATCGTATTGTCCTTATGGTGAATATGAAACTTATGCCAGAAGCAAGTTAGCTTAGCTTAGCATAACGATAGGAAACAGCCATGGATGTAATACTAAAGATCTTAATACATCTACGGAAACAGCGACTCTCTCTTTAAAAACTGATAGAACATTCATACACGAAGAGGAGATGGTCAGTTAATCAGCCAGTGTCGGCCAAGAATTAACCATATTGAATTTATGACGAACCAGATAACTGTTGAACTGAACGTCTAAGTCAAAGTAATAAATACCTGAATTGATCTGGGTCACTGAACTGTATTTTCAGCTACTACACTGGTCTACATTTTTTTATGAACGGTCTCAGATTAAAAATGTGCTAAATCTTACATACTTTAACAGGATGAATCGAAAAACAAGTGACCAAAGTGCTGGTTAGCTGATGTTCTCAGTGTATATGATAAATTATGACACATATTGGTTTATATACATTTATACAATAGATTTATAAATCTTCCACTAGACAGAACCTGGAAAGTGAATGTATTGTAATGTGCAGATAGTGTTTTGAAGTACATCTGGTAACTCTGAGACAAATATTCCTTTAGAGTAAAACCCATTCTCTCATTAATTCTCACAACTTCACATTTTGACCCGACTATTTCTTGGAAACTACAGCCAACCAGCATTTTTGACTTAATATTTCTTTACAAGTGACTCAAACTTGGTAAAGTTTCACAAGGAGGCATTTTACTTGTAGACCAGTGTTATATTTCCCTGAAAGTCAGTAGTTCTTGTCGAGAAGCCTAATATTAATCATCAGCCAACTTCTCCTAAAATGTGCTATTGGTGCAGTGAAGTCTTGCTGCCAAACCAGGAGCAAAAACTAAAAGTAAATCATGAAATAGTCTCTCATAGAACATTTAAAACCACATTTTATTTTTCTACTTCTTTATAATGAATCAAACAGCTCTAACCTTTTAGTTGCTGCTGGTATAAAAAGAGAAAGGTTGTTTCCGTCTTTCCGTGTTTGTGCTAATGTAAGGTAACTGATTGTGGCATAAAATTAAATGTCCCAAATCAAAAATGAAGCATCAGCTGCATGCACTGTGTAAAGTGTTGTGAGTCTCATGTACTGTTTGCAGGCCTTGCTGGTCAAGGCTTCAGCTGCCAGGAGCTGTTTGACATTCCTTAATATGTGACCATACATGAAGCAAGCATTACACAGAAGAAGTCATTCTCACAGTCAACGTGAAGCTTAAAAAGACAATCTAGAAACTTCTGTCTTAATAAGGAGACAAAGACTGAAACACCTGTAATATCTGTGTTACATTATGGGAAAAGGTCCTGACCGACTTCCCACTGGATTGTGTTTGTTGGTAGCAAATGCATTTAAGATTATTAATTGCAAAATGTAAAAAAAAAAAAAAAAAAAAATTGCTCCAGCTTCAGTTGTTTTGCTGTCAGTGCTGCTTCCACCTCAGTTGGCTTGTTTAATATTTAATCGACTGTAATGCAATAGAAACCAGTCCTTATAATCATAGCTCTGTGGGTGTGTGTGTGTGTGTGTGTGTGTGTGTGTGTGTGTGTGTGTGTGTGTGTGTGTGTGTGTGTGTGTGTGTGTGTGTGTCGGTTCCTTTTGTTCTGCAGCTTCACTCGTGCTATGCATTCTAATTTCCACTCACAGCATGTCGCATGTCCTACCCGCTGTAGAGTTGCATTAGAAAAATAAATATGTCGATGTGTTATTCGTGTCCTGTTTTTACTTCCCTGAGAACTGACTTTTGTAACGCCTTATAGAAAGTAGGACGTCATGAACAAAAAGCCTGGCAGTGACTATGTTTAGCTGCCGTATCTACTGACTCACTTATAAATAACAATGAGCCATGGCAGAAACACGTTGATGGTTTTATGCTCTTGACATTGGAGCTTTAAAGGTCAGAAACATCACAGAAGAATCTGGAGCAACTTGTTTCACCGAGAAATTAGAGAGAAGTGTTTTGATGAAAAGTCTTTGTCATTTATAACTAATACAATCCTTGTGGTCTATCTGTCACAGTGGCTTAACTTCACTTAAGCAACAATGCCTTGAATTCTCAAAAAGTTGTTTGTCACGTCTTACAATAGTCTCCATTCCTCTTTTTGTCATCAGTACAGTTTGGTTTTGTGTGGTCTCTGTTGACTCATCCTGTCTTCTGTAAGGCCAGATGGTCTCTGGAAATTTACTGTTGGTTTACACATTGAGAAAGAGTGGGAAAAAAAAAGAATTTAACCTCAAATGACCTTCTGAATAACCGTTTGTGGGCATATGTTATTTCCATTCCACTATAATGTAATGATTACTTCCTCTAATGTGTCTAGATGCATGCTATGCGGGATAATAAATGCTGCTATCACTGGGTAATATGAGAGGCAACTCTACAGGATGGTAATATTATACTGTATGTACATGATGAGCAAGAAAATGTGTTGCTCTGAGATGGACAATAGGCAAAGGCCCAACTAAAACACAGCATCACAGGACTGTACTCAAATATGTGTCACTAGACTATATCACATGCAAAATACATAACAGAGCCATCTTAGTGGACATGGGTCTTAGTGGACATGGGTCTTAGTGGACATGGGTCTAATGGACATGGGTGTTTTTGGACACGAGTCTTAATGGACCTGGGTCTTAGTGGACATGAGTCTTAGTGGACATGGGTCTTAGTGGACATGGGTCTAATGGACATGGGTCTTAGTGGACATGAGTCTTAATGGACATGGGTCTTAGTGGACATGGGTCTTAGTGGACATGGGTCTTAATGGACAGGGGTCTTACTGGACATGGGTCTTAGTGGACATGGGTCTTAGTGGACATGGGTCTAATGGACATGGGTCTTAGTGGACATGAGTCTTAATGGACATGGGTCTTAGTGGACATGGGTCTTAGTGGACATGGGTCTTAATGGACAGGGGTCTTACTGGACATGGGTCTTAGTGGACATGAGTCTTAATGGACAGGGGTCTTAGTGGACATGGGTCTTAATGGACATAGGTCTTAGTGGACATGGGTCTTAGTGGATATGGGTCTGCCATCTATGAGCCACAATTTCCTACCTTGTTCTGTTTGTGGTCGTACAATAATAATGGAGAAAAAAATGAACAATAAACATGTATTGAGGGAAAAATCTTCAAATTAACAGTAAAAAAACCCTATTATTCATAACATTAATCCTCAAAGACCTAACCAGCCACCAGCGACTACAAGCATCTACTGATCTAAACTGTTTAATAACTGATGACCCACTAAGACTCCACAGTGAACATGGAAACACCGTCATCTTCTACAGCATCGGCTCATCAGTAAAAGATGCTTATTTTTAATAATCAGTTAATGATATATTTTACTTAAAGAGGCACTTTTTCTTAATTTTTCTCTGCTTTAATATAATAACCTTTGATTTTACTCTGAGCTTTTGTGAACATCTACATGGGCAATGAATTAAATATATCTGAAAATAAATTATTTCACTTAGGAGAGGTTAAATGTGGAGAAAAATTCATTTGGAAGACTCTACAAAGACGCCTCGAGGTCTTTAAGGGTTAAACAAACATCGATCCACACAGTGTATAATAACATTTGACCTAAATAAAAAACTAATGTCATGGTCAATCATGATCATGTCTCATGTCACCTCTGTACCATCTTCCCTTTTCCACATCCTGTGTTGGATGAGCAGATGCTGCCCTTTGTGTCTCGGCCGTCACTGTTGACTTGACCTGAACACATGGCACAAAGCCACCGGGAAACTCCACACTGGGCCGGTGTCCAACTGCCTAGTATCTACTGCACACACACACTACATGGTTACTACTTCATCCCGGTGCAATGACATGTCTGGACACATCCACATCATTAGCCTTGACACATGGTGATCATTTGTCACAGGCAGCAAAATAGTACTTTAATAAATCATATTTTAATTAAATCAGCTACAGGAACAAGGGATGGACTTCATTAACTGTCAAACACCTAAACAGCCACCAGCAATGAAAAGCATCCACTAATCTATAATGTTACATGTCTTCTGAACAACTAACCCTATCATTATGTTCTAACAGTTCAGGAAAATGCAGTTTCTCAGGTTTTGAGTAGCATCAGATGTTTCTATTTTGGATGTTCAGAGGCTCCGTAGTTAACATGGAAACACTGTCACCTTCTGTAACATCGATTCATCAGTAAAATCCTGCAGTTTGACAAATGACAGAGGCTGTAGATACTGGTTTTTATGTTCAGTTAATGCATATTTTACTGAAAAAGTCATTTTTTCCTCAGTTTTCTCTGCATTGATAACCATTGAATGTCCTTTGAACATCGACATGATCAGTAAATTAAACATAGGAAAATGTAAAATGCAAGGCATACTATAATACAATGTTTCTTGGGAAGTTGGAATAAAATATTTTTCACCTCGTCTGATGAAATGATTGTGACAATGTGATTTACTGTTGATAGATAAAGTGTAACTGGCACTCAGTGTGTAATCATTGGACCTGGTCAAAGGTGATTACTACTGTGTGTAAATAGGAATGTGTCTGAAAACAATATTATTCCAATTTTATGGGCAACAGTGTAAATGGTGATAAATCACTTACATAAGGTTCA
>JAPQRQ010000006.1:21402831-21427795 GCA_037367365.1 Apogon talboti | reverse complement strand
TTCTTATTACCCGCACTTCATAATGTTGTTCTATAACCAATCCTTGTCATTATTTTCATCGTTTTTTATGCTGTCCTTAAATGAGGACAGTGGGTTAAAATGGGTTAACAGAGCGAACAGGGGTCAACCAAATCTACATTATTTACAGCTCTGTTCACACCACACTATTAAAACATGGAGACCCCGAGTGGTTTGTAAAGATTGTAGAGGTCATGTGTGACCTTAGAAGGAAAGTTATTTAATATTCCACATTAAACTCTAAAAATGACTTGGCCTTTGTTATATACTCTGTATGGCTTGGGTAATTTCATTATATCTGTAATTTCATTCAATGTAACATTTAATTCCCCACTTTATTGGGATTTCTCTGTGTTGCTATATTGGTACTAATGCCACTTATGAATTTCATTATAAAGAAGTGACATCACATGAATATGTCACCAAGCATAGTATGATTAGAAAACTGCATTATATTATGTACATTATTTCATCCCGCAACATGATTTCTGTCATATTCTATATAGGCAGTGGTCATTATTGTACAATTTTATTTCTTTGATTGTGAGATCTCTGACATGACAAACCCCATGTATGAATGTGATATATCTGTTATTGTCAAGTGATACTGTGTACTACACCCATGCAAACTGGCATTTCTGTGATTTTTTTTGGCTTTGTCCACTTTTTAACTCAGACCCATCAGGGGAGAAATTGTCACACAATTGTCTATGCTTAACCATGAAAAACACCACTGTCTTCTTAAGACTGAGACTTGAAATAATCACCTTTATATAAAAATCAATTAATGCAGAATCAACACAAATCAAGTATATTTCTAATGAAACCCACAGTATTTATGGGTGAAAATATAAAAACCATTAGAAGGGATACATTTTCTTAATATACGTTATATCAAACTTTTCCAAAGACACGTGAATTCAGAAAACTGTGTAATGTAACAACTGTCCATGAATATATGTGAATGAAACAGAACTTTTTTTTTTTTTTTAGGTATGCCCTAGTGAAATGCCCAAGTTCTGTGACATAATGCAAATGTTTAGAGCTTTTATTGTCAAAGTAAGAAGAGAGGTGATGAATTTGTAATATGTGAGATCTGACACCATGCACTATTGTTTTGACTGAAACATCTAGTGGAAGAAAACAGACTGTGTGTCCATCTGTAAGGCTACATTCACACTGAAGGTCTAAATGATCAATTCCAATGTCTTTTAGCTGCAATCTGATTGTTTTGCGTGGTTGTCCACATTATAATTCAAATGCAACTGCCATCAGACTCAGGAGAGCCGTCTACAGTCCTGAAGTGTCCCGCATGTGGGAAGAAGATGTGACGTCACATGTGGCGCACTGCGTTTACAGAAGCAAAATATGGATGAAAGGCATCATGACTGTTCAGACTGAAGTCACTTTGCAAAACATCAGGTATGTATCCGATTTAGGATCACAAATGAAAGTGATCTCAGTCTGATTTAGGAAAAAAAAAAATTCTGATTTATGCTGTCCAGACTGTCAGACAAAAATCACATAAGGTAAAAAAAAAAGTTGGATTTGGGTCACTTTTAGATGCAGTGCGAACATAACCTAACTTTGAACACATTTGTGAATTACAGATATCCAATTAAATTAAGGCCTTCAAAACTGATGGTCAACTTGAAAACCACATTGCTTATGTATGAAAATAAGGCCAATAATGCTGCCTAACACAGGTCACATGTCAGCTAATACTGGAAGCAAACAAAATACTATATACAGCCCTGGGAAAAATTAAGAAACCACTGCAGTGTCTCAGTTTCTCTGATTTTACTATTTATAGGTATGTGTTTGAGTAAAATGAACATTTTTGTTTTATTCTATAAACCACTGACAACATTTCTTCCAAATTCCAAAGGAAAATATTGTCATTTATAGCAGTTATTTGCAAAACTTTACAAATGGTCAAACTAACAAAAAAGATGCAGTGTTTTCAGACCTCAAATAATGCAGGTAAAACAAATTCATATTCATTTTTCAGCAACACAATACAAATGTTTTAACTTAGGAAGAGTTCAGAAATCAATATTTGATGGATAACCCTGATTTTGAACCACAGCTTCCATGTGTCTGCTCATGCTCTCCACCAATTTTTCACATTGCTGTTGGGTGACTTTATGCCACTGCTGGTGCAAAAATTCAAGCAGATCAGCTTTGTTTGATGCTTGTGACCATCCATCTTCTGTTGATTTTAGAAAGAATTGCAGTGGTCTCTTAATTTTTTCCAGAGCTGTATATACAGGATAGTATCAGTAAACAGATCTGCTTATCTCATGTGAATATGCCTCATGACATGGGAAGGGGGTAATTTCAAGATCACGAGGCCCTGTGTGAATGGGGCTTGAGTCTGTGTGGGGCTGCCTCTGATACTGTACGTGCAGACATGTTTGTCTTTACCTTGATGCCTCATGGTGCATCTCTCCCCGTCTCCAAACTGGCTTCTAGCAGCAGCTCCTCCAGGTCCTGTCCACAGCTGACGCTCACTACACCAATGACATGCAACACACGTTATCACACAGGCGTTTCATACCCAAGTCTCATTCGACATCAAAGTTCAGCAGCTAAGATCAGTGACTATAGCGGCTCACCGTGCTCCATGACGCAGCTGCCGGGTTTGGGGCTGTCGGGGTCGAGCAGATGGAGGGAGAACTCGGGCTTCAGGCCGTTGGGCAGAGCTGTGCCTGTGACCTCCTCGTCCACACTGACCAGAGCCTCGGCTAAACACTCGCCGTCGTCTGTGCAGCTCTCGTTCTCTGAGGCTTCTCCTGCTGGTGGATTGGGCTCCTGTGTGTTCCCTTCAGTGACAGATACTGACTGTTCTTCAGTGTGGACAGAGACGACAGGCTGCGGTTCTTCCTGTTTCTCTGCCTGTGTTTGCGGCGGGTCACTCACTGGCTTTGGACTGAGCTCTTCTTCGATGAGCTGGCGGTCATGTGTCTCTGTTAAACTCTTCTGGTCTTCAGAGGGACTGACTTCTGCTTCCTGCTTCTGCTCCTCCTCTTCTTCCTTTGTGTGGTTCAGTGAGTGGAGCTGCTCTGATGCAGATGCTAACTCGTTTTGTAGTTGTTCGAGTGCAGATGCTACTGGCTGCTGCTGTATTTCCTCTGTGAGGAGTCTGTCAGACTGTTCACACTCCTCTCCTCGCAGATGCTCCTTATCCTCTCCAGCCTTTGTTTCTTCAGAAAGCTTCTGTTCTACACTACTGGGCTCGGGCTGGGGCTTTTTAGTGCCCTCTGTTACTTCCTCAGTGAGGGGACATGTTGTAGACTCTACTGGTGAGGAAATTAAAGGCAGGGCTGGTGCATGTATGCTTGGATTTGTCACTTCAGGGTCTAAAGTGCTTGCCGGTACATCCTTTGTGGGTTGACTCACAGACTGAGGCTCTAGTGTGTGGATGTGTGAAGTATGTAGAACAGAGTGTGGAACAGGACTCTGTTCTGTCAGTTTACAGTCTATAGACAGAGCAGGTGAATTGTTCTCCACATCCTCCTGTGTCAGTTGTGTTTGTGTAGGTGTGTGCAACACAGTCTGAGTCTGCTGTGGTGGTGTGTCGACTTCTGCAGGTTTCTTGGAGGCGTCTTTAGCCAGGCTGGGATCTGCAGGTGCACTTATCTGTCCCTGATCCTTCTGAGGTTGAAGCTGTAGCTGCTGCTGCTCAGGGGGGCTCTCAACTCGAGTAACCATGAAGATCTTATGACCCCTGCCTGGGCTGGAGACTGAAATACAGCGCCCCGGGGATGGGGGGGTGCCGGTGGGAGCAGGGGATTCTGTGACTGTGATGCTGGACACGACACTTGGTCCTGCAGCAGGAGAGGCCGATGGCGATGAACTGGAGGCACTGAGGGGAGGCTGTGCAACCTCAGTCTGGGTCTGAGGTGCAGGAGAGGAGTCTGAGGTGGACGGGGCCTTTGAAAGCACCTCCTCCTCCTCATCCTCGGTGTCTGAATCTGACTCCAGCGTCATTTGAGGAAGGCTCGTTTCAGAATTTGGTCCTGACTGGCTACTTTTCTCCCCTTCATTTTCTGTGGGTTGGCCTCCTTCTTTGCCCTCTTTTTCCTGTTTGTCACTTTTCTCCTCTGATGGTTGTTCCTCCTCTTCTTCTCTGGTTCCCTCTTCTGTGGCAATCTCAGCCATGGATGCTGACTGCCTCATCTTCTGCTCTGTTTCCTCTTTTTCTTTAGCCAGGATGAAGTTCCTCTTGCAGCCATTTTGGATTTCAGCCAACAGGGCACGCTGGGTCTCAATGAAGCTCTTTACCTACAACACAAAGCACACAGAGTATCTAAAGTATGCTACAGAAGACCACCTCCTTGCCTCCTCTCATTTCCCCCTGCCAGGTAAACCAGTTGAATTTTAAAGACCAATATGAATATTGTTAGTATTAAACACAAACACTGGTGAATATATAACAATATTAGCTGAAATAGCTTGAGGTGTTGGCTCGTGGATTGTTTTCACAGTGTTTTTCTGTAAATGTTCCAAATTATACCTAAAGTTTCTTATTTGAAAATTTGTCTGCACAAAGTGGAAAGGCCTTCTCATTGATTATTTTCTAAAGACTTCAATTCTTCTTTGAACTGTCATTCCACCAAGTCAGATGAAAGTACGATTAGGGGAAACTAATGTTACATGACCCCAATAATTTTTTAAGACCTGTCCGTCTTGTATTTGAGACATTTTAGAATGTTTTAAGCCCCCAAAACCCCTGCCCCAGATCATATCCCCAGGCTCACAGTTTCTTTTTTAGGCTCCCGGTCGAGATCCAGACGTAGCAGAGAAGTATTGACTTTTAGGGCAAGGGACAGAGCCATCAGTCCTCCAGTTTTGATCTCATTCTCCCGAAGGTCGAGGCGCAGAAGTCTGGGGCTCTCAGCGATGAATTCAGCCACAGCCACAGCTCCTACAAAACCAGAAATGACAGGGAGAGTCAAAAGCAGTGGACAGTAAAAACCATTGTACAAAATATTTGCTGAGGAACATGGAAATGGCCAAAGTTCAGGCCTTGGTTTTCACACCTTCACAGGACAACTTGGTGGAAGCGAGTCCCAGCCTGAGCACAGAGCGGTTTCCAATCAGTCCATCTTTCAGCTTGTGGACCCCTTCGTTACCCACAGAGTTATGGCCAAGGTTCAGAGTCTCCAGACTTTGTGTGCATGGCTGAGAAAAACAACAGGGACATTAAGTATGTGTTTCTATCTCTGTCAAGGTGTAGTAATAAAATAACATTGCGAATTTAACACAAGATTTTTCTCAACCACATCTATATAACAGTAGACAAGTCACTGAGTTAATGGGTAAGACTCAAGTATTTTTCCTGTTAATGTTTTAAAGTATTGTCTAAAACCACATTTAACAATCAAGTGGAAACCTCATATATCTAGTAAAGAAAAAGTACAGGCTTCTTCTTCTGTCCTACAATGCCACATATCAGCAGTCATGGGGTTTTGCTTTATCAGTGAGATTTGATGTTTTAGGGCTTTTGTGTGCTCAGACCGATTCTTAGAAAAGCTCCGGAGTTAAATAGTTGATGGTACAAAAGTAAGGCCATCATGTGAGCCTTTTCTCTATAGTTAGACTGATACATTTTGTTCTTTAGTTATCAAGTTATTTAATTTCACAGTCATCTGTCTGACACTGAAAAACCCGTTTCTTCAGTTGTTTAAAGGTACAGTGTGTAACTCCCCAACCCTAGGCAGCAGCAAATACCTGAATCAATGCAAAGACAGCACAATATCTCTGTTCCGGTGTTGCGCTTACCAACAGCAGGCACTTTGGGACAAAAAGCCTTGGCTGTATCTTTCGCGATTTTCGAATACTTCGTTTCCACAACCTGCCAAAATGGCAAGCACCTCAACTTCTCTTCTAGAGTATGATTTTGGTTATTCTAGTTCTACTGTTTTTTGTGATGATTCTGGACGTTTGTTTTGCTGTCATTAAACTGGTAGAAATAAAATCTCTAAAGTTCCATCCTATAGGGATTCCTTGTTTGTTTTTATTTCAATTTTTTTTTTTTTTTTTTTTTTTTTTTTTTTTAAATCGAGTGAGTAGATTCCTGCGACCAGAGGGAGAAGCAGAAGCAGAGGCAGGGGTAGAGTGGAGGTTTGTAGAATAATGTCTTACTATTTCTTTTTTGTCCACATGCGTATAGGTTGCAGGCTATGCAAGTAGGCTTATGGACTACAATCACTGTTTAATGCGACTAATTTATGTTGTGTATGCCTAAATAAAATTGTTACATATGATCTGCGATGCTGCTTAATTCCTGTAGCCTATATATGAAATTAATACCTCATCAACTTCAATTTATACTTGCATTTGTCCATCCACTTTGTATGTTTTCAGAGAGAAATAAGAGAGATGCCCTTGGAAGACCTTCTGCAACTGTCAATCTCCATGGTGGAACAACAACAACCTGGACTCATGTTTGATTTAATGAAGTCACACCATCAAAGATGGGGAATCCCTCAGACTACCAACCAGGGATTACCTTGGTGTACCTGTGGCAACCGCTAAGAAATGCCCACAGATGTGGAAAACATATGTTGCGAACAAGAACCATCCCACTATATTACCACCTTAACTCATTTCTCCCTGTACTGCCTAGATGAGGGCCACCTTCACCTCCACTGACAATGCAGGGAGGCTGTCACTCTACTGGGCTAATCCATCCAGCCTGGAGATGACAACAGGGAGTACAGATTTGCTGCCTACAGACATTTTACATGGGTCACTTGGTCAGGGAAACAGGAGGGTGATTCCCGGCTGCTGACCCACATCAGAAACAAATTTCCTGACCCACATGGTTATAAACCTGGAGTATAAAGTTTGTACATTTTTGTATATAGTTTCTTATGTTCATATTCAATTGTAGATATATTGTAAGGTCTTTTAAAAAGTTTTCAAATGTTTGTATAATTAGGGGTATATATTAAAACTGTTGTGTGCTAGTGTTTCAATAGGTGATTCATTTGTCATACAGTTTAACAATGTATAAAATTTACAAGAAGGCAGAATGAGCCAAAATATTAAGGTCATGATCGATAAAAGGTCACAGTAAGTAAATATTTATTTTTACAAGTGCAAATATGTACAAAAATTAAAATAAACACAAGGCAGCCAGATGGTTGATTACTCCAAATCAGCAGTCTGGAGGGCAGTTCCTGTAAAAAAAACAAAGAGTAGAAATAGACACATATGTAAGTGTCATTCATGAAAAGAGTCTTGGGTCTCACAGGTAAAACATACAGTGGATGCACTTCAGTCAGTCTACACACAAATGACATCATGGGTGCACTCTTACAGGAGACACATGCAGTACCCACACGTCAGAGATCCTCTGGTCTTCATTAGGAGTAGATGTTGTCAGCCTTACAGTTGTCGTCTCATAACTAGGCAAAATGTATAGGAGTACAACAACAGTTAGAAAACAAGACAGCAAAGAGATGGTGGTATGTTTTTGCAGCAAAAGAAATTGTGATGTCACTTGTTACAAACATTTAAAATGTTCAACTTTCAGGCAGCGTATGGTCTACAGAAGGTAATTACAGAGACAAATAGGTACCTGAGGTCTTGTAAATAACTCTAACTTTTATTACAAACATTATTACACCTTGCGCTCCCATGGGCTGCGTATTCAACATTTTCAGACACAAGTGACTAAAATGAAATCTTCACTCAGGCAACCTGTATGTTATAGGAAATATGAGCAAGTCGAAGAAACCACATGCAAAGATGAGAAAAATAGGGGAGAACATGAAAACACTATTCTATCTCCAGCACCAAGTCTTACCATTATCAGACCATGCATTGTAGCGTCGAGAGGAACAAAACAACTCAATCCTGAACATGTTTCCACAGTGTCACCCTGATATACAGACGTTAGAAACCTTAAAATTAATAACAGCATCACAATACAAATTAAAATACAGTGTGGAATTACCTGTTCAGGAGAAAGCATGCTACTTTGGCGTCACTTCTTAGGCTTTTGTCCAACATCAACTTTTTCCATCTAGAATGAGCAACACCGATATTCACCCGAGTTTTCTGTCGCCGCCGTTCATGAAGTTTAGTAGTTTCATCGCGTTTTCTTGTATGTGTGATCCATCATCTTCCACTACTTTCACACAACTTACTAGTTTTCAGTGTTTGGATTTCCTCTTCGCCTTTGATCAGTGGTTACATAGGGGCTATGGCGCCACCCTTTTCTACCGCCAGCTGCCATTACAACCAATGGAGAACCCACCTTGTTCTGCAGGCGGCTACTCTGATTTTTGCCCTCTGTAGGCTCATGTAGGGAAAAAAATGGCAAGCAGTACTCGCACTATGCATATTTAAACGAACAAATTGTTGGTTTTTTTTACTAATTGAGTATTATTTTATTCAAGTATAATCAATAATTACCGTAGATTGATTATTGGAAAGAACACTATAAAAATATTACACACTGTACCTTTAAGTAACTCCATCCATCTCCGCCTACTTTCATCAAGTTACAAGGACTTCATCTAATACATTTTCCGACTGAAGAAGGATATAACACTAGAACAAAGGCATCACAGAAATATGTAACTATGATAGATTAGTGTTAAACACTACAAAAGACTAATTTTATGTTGAAACCACAGCTGTTAGATGACATTAAATGAGGAATTTAATTATAATTATATCATATTAATGAATAAATGTGTCAGCCAAATTGCTTTTATTTAATATACTAGTATGGATTAATGAAGAGTGATGTGAGCAGTTGCTCCATTAAAGGCTTTTAAAACTTTATTAATCTGTGGTTTCATTAATGATCCACATATCCCATACAATATCTGAGCAAAGCACTAAGAAACTGATACGTTCTAAACAAGACAGTGACTGTACTGACTCAGCAGTATCTAAAAATTGCTACTATAGAAGTAAAATCATAAGATCACATCCTAGGAAGAAAACAAGAAAGTGAAAATAAAGATTAATAGAGATGAAACCAGTGTATTCAATAATGATTTATCAGTGACATGTTACATTTAAGACATGAAACTAAGATGAAGTGAGAAAAGTGGCCCAACATTAAGATTGAGCCTCGACTGAGATGTGTCTTCCCTAAATGTCAGGTGTATTAATGAGGCAGGCGCCTATGTGAAAATGTCAAGTAAAATCAGACGTCACAACGCTATTCAACATTGCACATTAAGTCACGTTAACACAGAAATCCGATATTAACATGAGTCATTCAAAGATCTCACTCATATTTGTTTAAAGACAATCCCCAAGGCATTATGAAGGGTGCCAAGTTGTTTGCATACCTTCAAAGTTAAAGAAGTTGTCTTGAGCAAATAATTTCTACTGTGTACTTTAACTGAGCTACAAGTGAGTACATATGCTGCTGCTGCTGGAATGTTGGGTTACTCTGTCATTATTCTAGCAAAGATGTACTTTTGAATGAAAAATGACACATATTATTGAATGAACACAACACATGTAGAGCCATAGTTCAACATGTAAAGACAAATGGAGAAAACTGAACTGCTCCTGCCTGAGCAGATGCACACACCTACTGCTCAGACACATTAACACACATCACCACTGTCTGCAGATCAGCAGTACTACCCCAAAGTGTGTGTGGCAGTGATAAACATAATATTATTGTTTGTTATAAACAGACCAAAGGAGCTTGTGGAGTCTAATAACCTGTGAACAACATACTGCTGAGCCGGGAACATGAAGAACATCATATTTCAGTTGAGACACGACCCAAATAATGCAGAGCAGATGACAAACTTCACGCCCTGAATCCTGATCTTCTTATTAAGTGTTTATTGGCAATTGGCCAACTATATTACTACTATTACTACCAAGTTGACTGGAGTAGCTACAACATCATTCATGAGCTTCGGGAGTCTCATTATGTTCCAGTGTGACACCTATTGACAAAATTTGGTAAACTGGTGTAGTCCAGTGTTTTGTTTACTGTCAAACTAGTTGAACATTTTTACACTAGCCTTACATTACATGTAAGTGCTTATACTGGCGTGGACAAATAAGTAGTTCTCTCTAATTAAGCATTTTGGGATCGTGAAGATATCTAAACCTGTTTTTTTTTTAAGAGTTAGAATTGTGTTGTGATGGTTAAATTCAGGGTCAGTACTGTACCAGTGCAGCAGCGAGGTAGCTCATGCCATTGTGTGTGAGCTGGTTGTTCCATAGCACCAAAGTGACAAGGCCTTTCCTCTGCTCTTTTAGTCCTTCACACACATAAGCCAGACCTGTGACGACAAAAAAAAAACCAAAACAAAACAAAACAAACAGTCAGTCCATTGGAGTTAACCCATCGATAACCAGGCTTTTATTAATGATAATGTGAACTTAAATTAACTCAGAGCCCCCTATTTTGAGTGACTATTTTCTCAGTTTTGTTCACTTTAGGAACATCTTTAAGAGTAAACCCAATGTAATCAGATGCAATGCAATCACAGAAGGAACAGAAGTGGCATGGAAGTGCATGCATCACAAATCATTCTTTCACAAAGGAATTCCACCTTGAGGAAACACTAAAGAACATACAGTGACTGTGCTCTATTGCAGCTGCTTACCGGAGTCAAGGATGTGGTTGTTGCGTAAATCCAGGATCTGGATGTTGTAGTTAAACTTGAGCAGGTTTCCAAGTTGAGCCGAGTCCTGGAGGCCATTGAGCTTATTGTCAGCCAGGTACAACTCCCGCAGGTTCATATTCATCTTCAGAGCAGTGGCTAATCAGAACAATATTAGATAAAGAAAGGTGAGCAAAGATGGGGAAATGTGAAGAATAGACATAAAAGGCAGTAACAGAGGGATTAGCATTCTTTGTTCAACCAGATAAAACATTTTACTGAGGCAGGTGTTGGAAAGAGAAAGCACTTCTCTTCCCTTTGTGCACCCTCCCCTGACCCCCCCGTGCTCTGCCCATCATACCCAGTAACATGAGAGGTCTGCCAGACAGGCCAGCGTTCTCCAGGTGGAGGACTGCCAGGCTGCCACTGATCCTGAGCGCTCGTGCTACAAAGGGAGCTGAATGGTCCAGCAGAGGAGTGTTACGGGCATCGAGATACTGCAGAGAGCTCGTCTAAGAGGGAAACACAAAGCCACAAAATTAGAAACAGAAACAAAAGCTGTATGCATCAACCAATGTAGAAATACAGAAATATAGAAAGCCTCTATATTATAGACAGTAGTGTGTAGTGGGACACACTCTTTAACCAAATTAAAAGTACATATACACAAGTATTGTTCTGTGAATTCACATTTGGACACATCTCTCACATAATATTTATATTGCCCAACCCTTGTACAACTTCCTTGTTTTGTTTTACCTGCTCACAGTCCTTCACCTTTTCAGAATTAGTCCTTTTTATGTCATATTCACTGTCCTCTAGTTATTTATGCTGCCTTTAAACACATTTCCTGCCTGTCTACATGCCATGTTGGTCAAGGTGTCCTTAAACTTATTATAAATGTTGCTGTAAAGAATGTGATTGGCGACATAATGATACCAATGATAGACGATGATATTAAATAACAGCTGTTCTTCTACTGTCACAGTATACATCACCTACTTAAGTGTAAGAAAGAATAAATAAAATTAATCATGTAACGGTGAGGGTTTCAAATACTGATTTTCCATCTGCTGAACCTGAAACCTCACCTCTAGTAATTAGGATATGATGTTACAAATCATTAGAAGCTTTGTTGTGAAGACTTACTCCTTTTCATTGACAAGCTACAACTCACACAATGTACGATTTGTTATGTCAACACATTTTTTTTTGTCAATTTGTTGATAAAAAATTTGATTTTGTCAAGTTCATAAAGAGGGCAAAAGGAGGAACAACACACTGATTAGATTACAGTAATAGCTGTGAGGACTGCAAAGCTGATAAAAGTTTAATTCTGCAGTTTTCCCCCCTCTAGGAGGTATTAAATTAAATCGTTAATAAACAAATTACTACGCCAGAATGTTAATAATAAAATACAAAGGAGAGTTGTTTACTGTGCTACTGCGCAATCATGAGAGGCTAGAGCCGTTAACTTACTCCATCCAAGATATACAACTGCCATCTCGTAAAAGTAATACAAAAAATTACACTGATTGATTTCTTTCAATAACTTTAAATTTATAGCATTTGGTTTGCAAACTGTTGTATGAATCTCACAAGAGCTGAATTAAATAATCAGTATGAAATTAGCTCCTCGTCTTATCTCTTTTTCACTATGTAAATCAACATGTTTGATAAAAAAAAAAAGGTCAAACTAAGAGCAGCTGTTCATATCTCTGTTGTTCTCACCTATACTGTAGTAATGAGTCTGCCTGGCAACCCATTTGTATACTCAGTGCAAGAGTAATTTGAGGAGAATGACGTCAAAGTGCATCGTAAAGGCCACAAACAGGGAAAGTCCGACCCCCATGACTGGACGGTGAGAGGAAACAGCAGTGCATGCATAAACTCATCCAGTCATGAAAAACAGTGGACAGACTCCTGGCTTTTCCCGTGGGCAAAAACATTTACAGAGGCTAAGCAAACTATATTATAATCAGTTAACAACACCTTACCAAGTGAGCAGTAAAGTGTGGAAGCAATGTCTGAGATCCTCTTTCTTAAATAAATGATTCCCTTTGTCTACGCTGCCCTTCTGTGCTGAAAAACCTATAAAGGGTCTTCATCTCTCACCTTTCTCATCATATGGGCTGCAGCCTGCCATCCCCGTGTGCCGATGTGCTTGTTGAAGGAGATGTTGAGATGTGTGGCTGACTCATAGTACTCTATCATATCAAACAGAGCAGATGCACCCTGGGAAGGAATGAAGAAAGGGAAAATGTGTTAAGCATTATGTCAGCGCAGGTGACAGAAAACAACAAATAAACATCTCAGGTGAAAAAGGTGTCACACCCTTTAAAAGATACAGTGCAAGGCAGCGGTGGTTGCCTTGGAAACAGTCCCTCAGGATAAGTGAGACTTGCTGAGGTGTTTCCATGAGGGCCTCACATGAGGGATTAAAGCAGCGAGGACGAGTTCAAGTCTGGGCTCCTGTCTAATGCCGCAAGGCTGAGCATGATTTAGACATGGAAATGTGCACTGGAGGCTGGATAATGACTAAAACCCATCTACAGGCAAGTTGGAACATTTTCTAAAATGCAATACAAATTAAAATCTGATTTGTTCATTTGCTTGAATATTATTTAACTGTCAACAGGACAAAGAAAATATTACTGGAATTTTATAAATAAAAGCAGCTTTTCATGCCTTCAACACACTCAAAAAATGTTAATCGACAAAATCATCCTGACAAGTTAGTATTAACATGGTTCACACTGCGATTCCACAAGTAGCACACCAACTGCAACAGGTGACAGGACTTGTAGGGTTTGTAACTAAACACATTAATGAGCATTGAAAACAAACCAGAGTGTTTTTTTTAGCTGACTGATGAATCAATACTCCAAATAGGAGATTAACTTGGTTAACAACTAATGATTAGTCATTTCAGCTCTCATAAAGTAAAGCTGATAAAGTGTAGAAAATATGAGCAAGTTAAAGCGTCAGGTGGTACAGCGTGGGATCAAAGCACACCCAGAAAGCTTTAATCTTATTTTGGCGTCTGAGTTGTCGCATTGCGCTGTCTTTTTGATTTATCACTAAGATGCAGATAGAGTGAAAATGTGCGAATGGAAGTGGATTAAAGCTACTGTCTGGTAATTGTGCTTTGATGCATTTTTACATTAGTTTTAATAATACACAGCATCTATTGATAAACAATTTCAACTCATTTTAACAGGAAATCTATCGTATGGGTCATCAGCCTCTAGGTGTAGCCTGCGTCCCTCCTGTCTGACATTGAGCTACAATTAAAAGCCAGGCCAAAAACCAATAAAATCACCAATTAGTGGTGGACTTTTCATGCAGATTACAAGGGAGTGTGACTTTTTCTTCCACTCAGCAGATGGCAAGAAACAAAACAGAGAGCTGCAGTCTCATAACCTTTCATGCTGTATGTGTGTGTATACAAGGAAAGTGAATCTACTCAAGTGCGTTTATCAAAAGGGTGGAGGAAGATGAGTCACATCCAGTCCAACACAAGCTAACTTTTGTTAGAGCTCCCCATGCTTTTATACATATAGAATTTCCAAAACCATTTAGTTTCTTTCATCTTCCTGTATCATTCCCGACATGACATCACTGCTGACAGGGATTTATGCCAAATCAAGTTTTCTATTGTATTTCTCTAACACTACCTTAAAGAGAGACCATACATTCTCACATCCCCATTCAATTGCTTTTCTAACCCATCTTTCCTCTTTCTCATACTTGCTTTAATATTTTCTTTTTTCTCATTTTATCAGAGCCTAAGGCGAGACACTTCTTTCAGACTGAGAAACTGGTGACTCAGTTACTGACTCATTCAGCTGCTTCATTCACATTTCCGGGGCAGTAATCCATGTGGGACGGAAAAAAGTATGCACTTCCGTGTGCATTTGTTTGGATTATGTAAATAGGGTGTGTGAAGAAGATGCATATACATTATCTAACAAAAACATCTGTTAAAAGCAGATACTACGGTACTGTTCGTAGACTGCTGGTGTCATCTCTATTAATATGTAATACCAGTATAGCATCTGTCTTTATCATGTACAACTAGAATACATGTTGTTGTGTATTTAATCAATGACTTTGTTCAGTCTGGGTCTTTGTATATTTTACTAGGCTGTATGAGCAAGTGAGAGGAAGTTTGTAAATTCTGTAATACATAACCTTTAGATACTAATGTAGGATTATTTTAGTGACACAAAACATGATCCATTAACATTTGATGTTAGTCCTTCTCAGGGGACATCTTGCTTCTATGTGACATTGTAAGAGCAACTATGGAATCTGAGCTTTTCAATTGTGATTTAGAACAGTTCCTTACATTGTCCTAAATCTGATAAAGCTCTGATTTTTTTTGTAATGTGACCTCAGTCTGAACAGTCACATTTCTTCATGCTAGATTGACTTTTGCCACAACTGGGTGCTAGAATGAGTAAAAAAAAAAAAAAACAAAACTTCTTTATCCTCATCATTCTTCTTGTTATCATCCGCTCACAAATTTGGTGCTGTCCATTGCATGTCAATGCCACCTTATAAATCAAACTGCAAACACTGACTTCAGTGACCCCCATGTTACTTCTGAAAGATAGTGATCTGCATGTGACATCTTGTCCTTTTGCTTCTGGAATCTGATATTGGCCACATTTAAAATATTAGGTGAACTCTCCAACAGAAGAAATAAGAAAATAAAATACTATCTGAGCAATAAATCTGAAGTGAGCACTAAGTCTTGCAGCGTGAATGTAGTCTTAGCCCGTAGCAGGTTAAAATGACTAAAGGACCAGTGTCAAAGATTTAGTGGAATGGAAAAAGATCTGACTGCAGAAATTAAATACAATAGTCATAATTATTATTTCACTTGTGTGTAATCACACAAAAATGAGAATTATTGTGTTCTTCCCATCTAAGAATCAGCCATATATCTGTGGAGGGAGTGGGGAGCTGCCATGTTGTGTCATTTTATCTGTTTTACAGTGGATGGCCTACAGTGTTAAGCTACATTACTGTCACTTAGTATGCTTGAGTATGGACCAGAGTGAGTATCCATCAACTAAAAAGCCCAGAACGGATAAAACATACTGCGTGTATGTAATAGGTGTGAGTGTGTGTCTGGAGGATGTTCATTTGTGCAAATTCACTGATGTATGTCCCAAAATTTAAGCACTATCACCACATAAATGGAAAAATGTAAGGGTGTATTCACACCTGGAAAGTTCTTTGGTCCACTTATTTGATTCGGATCAAATGCGGACTTTATTTTTTTTGCTTTGTTTGGATCGCATTCTCATTGCACTTTTTGCTACTGGACCAAAATTTGTAAACAGAAGCACCCATGTGACAAACTGGGCTGGCATTGGACAGAAAAGTTGGGGGCAGGGTGAATCAGAGACGGCAGGTGTTGATGAAAACGAACATGGAGATCCTACATGCAGTCATCGTTTTCAGAATATGAATTCTATTTTTACCGACACAAATTTACGAAAATAATGTTAACTGTCAAGAACAGCTCATTCAGAGTCAGTTTCGTAATATGGGCATCTGACCAAATGTCAATGAGACATTCAGTGTCCTCATTGGTCCATGTCTGTCCACAGCTCATGGCTGCTGCTATTACCTCTGACTACCTATGCGGCTCAGCTACTTCCAGCAGCTACGGTGGCTTGTCAAGCACAAAAAGGCACATGGTTCCTTGGTTTGTTTCAGCTTTGAGGACAATTATATTTACACCAGAAATGAACTGGCGCCGAGTCTGTTTGGAAGCAGGCCGAGACCAAAGAGGTGGTCTCGGTCCACTTCTTTGATTCGAATCAGAGTTTGCATGTTTGTATTCACACCTAAAAAAAAAGTCCGGACTTTCCGGGAAAATTAACTCTGGTCCGTTTTAAACAGACCAAACGAAGTAGGTGTGAATACACCCTAAGACTGCAGCTTTAACTGACAAACTTCAATTAACGTGCCTGCTGTGCAAGTATCCACAAACCTGCAGATGTCTCTCCACGCACATCTAAAAGTCTGCTGAAAATGGCAGGTAATTCAGGCTTAAAGTGACAAAGTGGTTAAAGGGTGAAAGTACTGACAGAGCTTAGCCAGACAGGAATAAAATAATTGCTTTGCAGTAATTAAAATGACCCATTCTCTACTGCAGAGATGTCCTGCGTGGGACTCTGCAGAAAAGCAGAGTCTGCATGATGTTAAGTCTGGAGATGTGTTTAGTGCACAGTATATTTGGAGTTATGTGTGGCAGGAAGTGGTCATGGCCCATGTCCTTCTGCTGCATACTGCACACTGTCTCTATCTGTACATGTCCACAGCCCAGACATCCCTAATGGTGTTTACACAAGTAGACATCTAGAGTAATCACAAAACCCATGACAAACACTCCACATCCTGCTAGTGCAGTAAGAGTGGAAAAATGGAGAGTGACTGGAGGCAGAGCACACCATTGAAAGATGATCAAATATATGCAACAGAGAGGCAGATAAAAGAAAGTGGTATACACAGTACACTGAAAGGAATCAAAGAAGAGGGAGATGGATTATTATCGGATCTTCTTACATCTTCGTCCAAGTTTGTCTGCTCCAGGTCTATCACTTTAAACTGGACCCTCTTCAAAATCTCCTCCAGAGACTCACATGCCTTGTAGTCCAGCTTTTCACCTGAAGAAACACACAGACAACTGTGTTAAGTACGGCTGGGCAACAAGATTAAAAAATGATTATAGCGGGTTTTTTTTCCTCTACAAATTTTCACAATATAAATGTTTTGGTATTGGCTGATAGTAAGATACATGTGAATTGGTGAATTTGTCCATTTGTGGTATATTTGGTGCTTACCTTTTAGGTCTAAGCATTCATTTCGCTGTGTCAGGTCTTTCAGTTCCTGCAGAAGCAAAAAGAAGTAGTGTCATTAAAAAAATCTGTACAGAGGTTTAGGGTTCCCCTTTTGAGAAAGAAAATTTATTTCCATATTCACATCACACATAAGGCAGGAATCATGATGCTGCAGGCACTTGTTTTGTATGCGTGTGTAACTGCTTTCTTACTCTGGTAACACTGTTAAATTCTGTGATTTATGTTCTGTAAATCAGAACTATGCACAGAGCAGTTGACAGAAAATAAGCCCCACTGCGAGCGGACTGATTCTTTAAACGTCTGCATGTACAACTGTCAATGTAAATGTGTTATTAAAAAAACACCCCCCCCCCAAAAAAAACCAAAAAAAACACCTCATCAATATCTGACTTAAACTGAATAGTCATAACAGATCAGCGTGTAATAATATGTTTAACCTCTTATCCTGGTGAAACACCTGCCATTTACACATGAAAACATACAGAGTGCTGCTCTTGAAACTATGTACTAGCAAATCCCTCTCTCTGGTTGGTCGGCTGGCCCATTCAGGGTGAACTCCGTAACCTCTAGCCTCATGCCATGCTGCCATCCCTTATCTGTGCAGATGAACACTGTGACGCTGGTGAAGCTGTACTGAGGGTTCACAACCTGCTGCATGACGTGGCAGATCCCGGTTTATTCAGATTCATGGTTTTTCAAACTTACATGAGAAACATTAGTCCAATTTCACATTTTAATGTGAAACAAAAAGAGATCTGATACTAACCCAGAAAAGCAAGAATATAAACAGCTTACAGTTTAAGTCAAAAAGTCTGTGTGTTAACATCCAAATGGTATGGAGTATACACAAATATATTCTGAGCAACTCAGTCTTCACCCACAATTAACTGGGGCACCTGTCAGTGAGAATGACTTTATCAGTGTAAATACTTCTCTGACAGAGCTGCCAGGCCCCAAAAATAGTACATGACACACTGTGCCTCTGCATGAGTCGTGCTATGGGTGTGCATGTGGGTGTGCTATGGATGAACCAAATCTGAGCTACTGATACCCCTTTTAATCATACACATTCAGAATTTGGCCTGTGATCCTGCCCCTTAGTGTAATTTAGTGAATCACTACAGACTTTCTACTGGCCCAATTTATCATTAGTGTAAAAAAACCAAAAGAAGATGGGGGTTGCAGATGTTCATCCCCTTAGATCCTGCTCACCACAATGAATACAATTTGAAAACACAAATATTTATATCAGGAACACCCATCAATTATGGCAGATCTAAAAATGCTCTCAGTTCTTAACAGTTTTCCAGATCAGTCAGAAACTTCATCTCTAAATAGTGACGAATCTTGTAAAACACTCTAGCATCCAGATCTAGATGCAGAAACAGACCATTTTAGTGAAGGATCAAGATATGAAGACACAAACCTTGTCACAAGATTTGCTGATATAGGCATGGACAAACAGAGCCAAATACAACAGACTGAGGGTAAGATTTATGACATATGGAGTCCATACACAGAAGGACTGGTAAACAACTGGTGTGACAACAGACATAAAAACTACTGTTTGAGAAACAAACCCAGACTCAGCAGCTTCATCTTCAAAATGGGCCTTTCAGGAGACTCCCCTTCTGTACAAAAGAAGGCTGCATATCTCAAGTCATAAATACATAACTGAAGTAGGTTTCTCTACAGGACAGAGATGTTGCCTCAAGTGTTTATGTACATATAACATCTGATTCTGAAAAGCATTTATTCAACAAGTAGACAGAACGTACAGTAAATCTAAGGAACTATATATACACTGAGAAAGTGACTCATGTGCACCGTCCCTGTGAGTGAGACACTACATAACAGGGTAACCACTTGTCCCTCTGGGACTTACAGCAGCAGCATGACACAAGGTTTCCAAGTGTCCAGGTCTTAAGACTCCTGTGGGAGTTACTGCAGAGCAGGCATTCAACATGCAGCTGCTAAATAGTCACTCAGAGATACACAAACAACTGCCCTGAAAAATACATAACCTGTAGGGGCCCTGGCAGGCCGCCACGTGTACAGTTGAGGTGGACTTAATAATGAAAGCATTTAGAGTGAAAGAGGAAAAAACAGTTAACACTCCTCTTGCTTATCCCCCCTCTCACTGGCCGGCCATTTGGTCTGACTGGCCTGTTTATGTGGTTGGTTACTGCAAGGATGACTAAGCAGAAAAGAGAGGGGGCTGTGGACGAAAAGACTACAATGGTAGGGAGGGGTGGAGAGAGGCAAGATGTTGCAGTTATGAGTAACGGCAGATTACAGAAAAATGTTTTAAAAAGGACTTATAAACTCTGGAAAAACAAAAACAGAATATAGGGGAGGGAGAGGTAGAAGTGGGACGCCCCCTGTCATGACCACAAGTCACCCGCTATTTAACGTCCAGTGAAAATGTACTGAGTGTATTCGAGTCTAAATGAGGCCAGCAAAGGCAGGGGCAGAGGAGCAGTTTAGCACTAGGATGTGCATTTCCACAAGTATCTACAATGTTAACACAGCTCTTGTCTCTCATCTGATCGAGTGTGTGAAGATACTTTCAAATCTTGAATGGATTCTAAATGAGGTTTGTTTTACTTCAACCTCATCTTTCACAGACAGAAACACACCTGTGGGCACAAATGTGCAGAGCTCAAGCAGAGAGGACCAGGAAAAGGTTTAATAGTGTGACAGCAGAAACAGGAGAAAGTACTAATGTGTCCCTGCTGCAAAGACGAACACTGCCAACTCCTCCACTCTGTCAGTCTCGCTAGAAGAGAATCTGTTTGGTGACAGGATGTTCCCACACATATACAACCAGAGAGACAAGCTCACTTATGTTTGCACACAAACTGTTTTTTTAAGTACAGATCCAGCATTTTCAGGTCCAACATCATATTTCCAGCAATAGATAGAACCTTAATTTACCAAAACAAATGAGAAAATTAGGTCATTATTTGCTAGAATTTTGACTGCTTAACAGCACATGTGGTAATGGTAAGATTGTTTGGCATTAAAAACTGATAGAAATGGTCACTTTTACAAAAAAGGTCTTGACTCAGGAAACCCAAATCTTAACTTAAAGTAAACTTAATTATCAGTAAGGTTTTTGCTGTACTTGCTGTATGTGAACCATTGTCATATTTCTAGCAAAGAGACTATAGATGTGTTCCAGAAGGAAGTAAAAACAAGTTAGCTCTCTTTCCATTTATTCATATTTCTCATAAGAAACATGGGAAATCCCAATACGCATTAAGTTCATGCAGCAATTCATCTACAAAAGGCACAAGGTTTGCAGAAATATAAAAAACAAACAGTCCTGAGGCTCCCCTGACTGAATTCAATGACCTGCTTATACAGAAGGATTACTGGACACATGACTGTGCTGGCTAACTCACAAGGGAAGGCAGAAAAAAAGACATGAAACACCCGTGTGCCTGTTGGGAGTAACAACCACCCTGCTCGGATGAAGTCCCTCCTTTACTGCATACTATCAGACCACTTGTCCAGAGTCATGCCAGCCTGCGTCATGCTAAGGCACCAAACCACATAAAGGGACTTCTGAAATGTTTTAATCACCAGAGTACAAGGTTTAGGATGTAATTCTTGGAGCTACGTTTTGCTGGTGCTCACAAACAGGAACACTCATATTCACAAAGACTATTGGGGTGGAGCTACTGGACTTCCTAACAAACCTCAGATCCTGGCTTTGCACTGCACCATATGCCTCGACACTGCACTCTGGACTTAAGTGTTTAAGGGTTTGTGGCGTTTTTTATGTACGCCAGGGTTTGCAAAACATCAAATTCTTCTATTATGGCATGTATAATATATTTCATATATTTATACAACATTCATATATTTCTCCTACATAGTTTCGAGTTGCCTTTGTGTAAGTTTACATCCTGCAGGAAAACAGTGGGAAAGAAATTTAAGGGTTTGCGTGTCGTCATAGAATGTGATTTGCGGCACAATTTGATACAACATAATATAAAATGATGAATATTTTTCTATTGTCAGGCAATGAAACTTGTAAACATGGTGAAAACATCCCATATAGTCTCTTGTAGGTCGTGTTTACTAAGAGCTTTGGCAACCAACTTGTGTTGGATAGCCACACTTGTACCTCCAGTCTTCATTTCTCTGTGCCAGTGCTGTAGAGAGGTGTGACACCCTCCACTAACAGTCTGGAATAGGGGCAAAAGTTATCTGGCATGTTTGGCTAGTTCTTGTGTGGTGACTGCGAGACGCTGTTATTTATTTATTTTTTTGCTAAATAAGTTGTTTCGGTGAAATGTGTGCATGAGGTGTTTAAGCGACTTAATCCTTACAAAACCAAACAGTACCTAAAAAAGACACAACTTCAAAACTTGCCATTTCTACGGTGTAGTAACGGCTTGGAAGTTGTTCTCTACATTGTGAGGACTTAAAAGTGATAACGCACAGATGGCAGAAGGAAGCAGAATGGCATTTCTGCCACTGCGCACCAAAAATATTCCTTATTCTGGCAGAGAACTTCCTGGGAAGCCAGACCACAGCTCTACTTTAGACTCAAAAAAAAACTTTATGGGCTGTGAATAAGCCATGTCTTTATAATTAGATGCTCATTCTCTTTTATGCCCTAGGTACTGTATGTCTAACAGCAGACTACAACACTTTTCGTGTTCAGTGTCAAATTAAAACCACTACTTAGACTGCTGAATGAATCTTACAAAATAATAATAAAATGAATAATCAACATGATCGTCATATTAATTAAACTACTGATTGTTTGAGGACTCAGTCAATGTTTCCCAAAGCCATGCACCAACTTCTTCAACTTTATGCCCTCTTAAAGAACATTCGGCAGCTCCATGGCAGCAGTGTCCATGTCAGTGACATGGACTGTTCTACAGGCAAATTGGCCACTTCAAATTGAGATAAAACATGAAAAAAGCAGGAGTTCAGCAGGCTCGAGCTGTGATGGCTTCCCACTCTGCCAGGGGATTTATGAAGGGATTATGACAATGCCCTAGAGGTGGCAAAGTACTGATTTCAAGTGGAAACAACCACACATTCATCAGTATATCACATGTTTTCTGAAAATGAGCTTTTTTTAAAATTTGTATGAAGAACATCATCTTTTCTGCAAGCAAACCGTTAAAGTTACAAAGCAGACACAGATACTCAAAAAATAACATAAATGTCATGGGACTGTGTCAGTGATTGTTTGGGCACAACATTATGTATACACTCTGTGTTGTGATATGTCTGTTCATCTGTGTTTGTATGGGATTGAGCCTCACCTGTATCTGTTTGAGCACTTTGGGTATGGGTTTACAGTTGAGCTTCTGACAGCCCTGTTTGTATGAAGAAAGGATCTCCTCCACGGTCACGTTCTGAGCTGCAAAACATAGTATTAAAAGTTAGTTTTATTGCATGAGTCTGATTTATTATTCTCTAAAAGGTAAACACACACACGCAAACACAAGAAGGGGAACCGAACAAAATCAGTCAGTGCTTCTTGTAAAATGTGCCTGAGGTTGAATAAATTGTGTGGACAGGGCCTGGGATGATTCAAGAAAGTTTTCCGATACCAGAAACATGGCTTCAATACTGGTTCTGGACAACAACATGGGCAAATAAGATGTTATATAATAGTCCAAGCTTTGTTGGATTATCAATATATAAGCAATTTCATCTTGGCCATGAAAGTACTGATGTCCACTACCTAGTCTTATGTGTAGAGAAGCATAACTGTGTATTACTTCAGTAGCAACTGAAGCAGATCCATATAGAAAGCTTCTCTTTAACTCAGGAAACAGTATTTCCTCTGTTTCCAGGTAGAGGTGTACCACCACAGCAAATATATTAGCACCTGTGTAAATATGTTTATAAACTGCAATTTAGTTTTCACATTATCTTTCCGTATAGTCCAGATGCTTTAGAAGAAGTGATCATAAAATATTGAAAATTATTTTTATCATTATAACCTCCACTTCAAATATAATTAAGACCCAAAGACATATGAGATGAAGTGACACAGCTACATTAGAATTACGGAGGAAACACTGACACTAATGTTCAGACATTTACTTTGGAGATGTGGTACAATATGATCCTTAAATACATAAAATCTATTTTCAACTCACAGTTGTTCTGCTCACACTGCTTGTTGTCACAGGTCATCATATTATTAGACTATCTTATATGTATCTATTAAGGATTTTTTTGGTTGTTCACTCTCATAGGATGGTCTGGTAATTATTTGTAACAGTGTAGTGTTTTGCCAGCTCCTAAATCCAAAGTTCACAAATAAATATGGGCTGAGACTGGGCTTTCAATGGTGAATCCACTGAAACTCTGCTAAACTGACCCTGATTTTGATCCAATAGATGAGCCCAGGACATTACTGCATGAGTGTAGATTTTAAATAATGAAGTCTAGGACTGGGTAAATGGAGTTTTGTATTATGACTTGTGGTGTGTCTGCCTTTAGGAGCACTCTCTCACTACAGAGAGGATCAGAAATTGCAACCCTTTAAGGGCTTCCTTGTTAAGTTAGTGAAAAGAAGGTATTGTTCTTGCTTTGTGTGTGGGTCAGCCACTGCTGCCATCCCAGACTGTTGCAGGGGCTAACTCCAGTCAGATGACTAGGCAACATTTAGACCTAGTGTTCGGGCTGAAGAGACTCTGCTAAGAGATGAAGTGAGGCACTTCAGCACAGAGAAAAACTTATGCATCTAGAATCATAAAACACGGGACATGATGTTACATTAAGACAAACAAGACAATGTGTGTACAAACACAGAAACTGAGCTGTGCTTACTGATACAGAGTCCTATGCCTCCACTGTATTCATAGTACTCTACGAACATGCTGGAGTCTATGTCTGTGTGAATCTGAGTTTTTGCTGCAGTCAGCATTCCGACTTCTTTCACTAAGGTATGAATTTATGTGCTTCAGCTTTCAGCTGAGTTTTCTCCACTCGATCTCCTACAGCATCCCTCATCACTGCAACTCTCAGTATTACCCACTCATCTGTGTAATGACTGTCAAAATGTACTGGGCTGAGCTGAACCTGATCAAAATCTATAAATATACAAGGCCTCCACAGTAAGATGAAAATCTCTAACCTGCAGTAACATTGACGGAGATGGATTATTATTGGAACATGGTCAATACTCCAACAATATGATTTTCAATTAAAAAGTAAACCAACCTCAATTTCACCTCTAAATTGACATGAAATGAATGATCTGTGGGTAGTGGTCGGCTTCATCTATTGGGTCAAATAACACAAACATACAGTCCAGACGATTCCATCTGATCAACAGCTTTCCACAGGTAAATAATACAATTTGTTATAGTTTTATTGTTAAAAATAAAATTAAATTATGAAAATTTGAATAACCTGAACAACCATGTACAACCTGCATTTTTTTCAAGAAAAATAAGTGCATTTTAACAA
>JAPQRQ010000006.1:21386068-21402731 GCA_037367365.1 Apogon talboti | reverse complement strand
CATACATATACACACACACACGCACACACACACACACATATCATGATGACCAAAGAGCCATTTATTTGTCAGTGCTAAAATATATTAGAAAATCACACCATTTGGTAAAACCCCAAACCCATGTTGAATTTATGCTCAATCTTAGAAAATAAAATTCACGATTTGCATAAACTGAAATGCCTCAACTTGAGTTTGAGAGGGTGCATTTACATTACCAGTTAAAAACTGTGTGAACAGATATCAGTGTGTTAGTCCCCATCCCAAACTCACAAATAGAACACTGGGAGTAAAATTGGCTGATTACCATGACCAGTCTAAAGTAATGGCGCATCTGTGTTTGAGGGAGAAAAACACAGAGGGATGAAGGGCCACATGAAGACAATGAGAGCAGCTACAACCCAACATTTATTGGTTTCCAGCCAAGAGACAAGAGACCTGTCTGATCCTTGAACCTTATGAAACAGCATCTGCCTATAGTTTCACAAAGAATATGAGTTGTGCAAACACTTAGAGCTAATGTTCTGAGCCAGATGCAATAACTGACAGATGCAATGTCCGAATCTTCCATCTGTAAAGAAAAATACTGAAGAACAGTGACAATTTCACGTACTACCATCTTAACATGCTTCTGGGTGAGGAAAATTAAAACCACTGAATCACTTTCTTTAATGTTACTAGTTAGAGAAAGCTTTTTGAAATAGGTATCTTAACAAAAAAATAGCAAAAAAGGTAGGGGGTACCAACAATAAACCAAAATGTTAAGAAAAGGTCTTTTCTACCTTTTATGAGGAATCCAAGACTGAGTGTCAGTGTAGTTTTTAAACTCAGATTGACCATTTTGATCAAAGTCCCCCACTCCCCCTTTGTCTTTACCTGCCAGCAACAGTGTTATTGAGGAAGAATAACATTCTGGAGGTTCAGCTCTTCTCTAAAACCTGTGTTCCAGTTAAAACTATCTTAATTACTGCTGTACACTAAACCAGCAACCATGCGCTGCTGTTAAAAACGGAACAAACAGCTCGTCTGTATGAAGATGCTCATTCATTTATTTCTGCCTGAGTCTTTACTTAATTTTCACCAGCAACAAATTAATACTCATCATGGGCTGTGGTAACGACCACATGCATCAAAATATACCATGTATCATCCTTCTAAAATGCCTATTTTCATATGAATATGAATATTTCTATGCATGCGTGCACAGTCCATTATGTCCAAGGTTTTCATTGTGAATGTTTAAACCTTGACTGTGTTCTTCATTAATCCCAACCCCCCAGCTTGAATAATACAGATAAAAGTCATCATTATCAGGCCATGACTAAATTGAATAAAATCCTTACAGATGACTTTCCTGAGGTAATTCACTGTCGGTGTCCTATAGATTAAGACTTCTTCAGTAATAGATAAAAATCAGCATAATTTACAACCATCCTCATTTGTTTCCTCTAACTGAATGGGGCAGAAATGTGAGCCATGCTTGCATTTTGCAATACGATCAACTTATGAAATATGTCCCTCTAAATTAGGTAGGAGGCCCAACAGTAGAGAAGACGTCAAATCAATACCTCATCAGAACAAAGAAAAATGAAGAAACTACATCCTTAGCCAAAACAGGTAAAGATTTTAGAGATACTTTTAGTCGATTCAAACTGTCAGAGTTTCATTAAAATAAATAAAATGCTGATCAATTACATGTCTGTTCTTATTTGCTGCAGTAGATTCTTTTTAAATTTGACCCAGTTTATCCTACTTGTAGAGGTGGTCCACAAACTGATATATGCAGACTTGAGAGTATTACCTGAACGCCTCTACTGCCAGTGTTTAAGTGCAGCCTTGTAAATTTGTACAGTACAGTGTGTGCATTTAAGTGAACACTGTGTCCTTGGAAAAGTGTTATTGTGCAGAGTTGCTGTGGCGCAAGTGTGTGTGTGTAAACATTTCCTGAGGGAAGGTGGAGTTTGGTGGGTGGGAGCATAGTGGGGAGGGTGCTTACACAGTATTTTCATACGAGGGTTATTAATTAGAAAAGAAAGCAAGGCTGAGAAAAATCGAGAGAGAATAGAAGAAAAATGTGAAACTATTTGTTTTTGTGACAAATAACACCATTAATGTACTATATGCACAACAGCCAGTATGGAAATAAGTATGACGAAATAAAAACATTCAGAAAAGATAAGGCAAGAGATAAAGACACAAACAAATGTTCAGGAATTAGATACTCAGTGTTAAACCCAATCCTGTGTGAGCTTCAGCCCTGCAGGATCATTAAGAGCTGATCTGCAGCTGTTCGCTGTGTTTCTGCTTGTTGTCTTTGTTTTACTGCACACCCTGCTGTTGCTGGTACATGTATGGAGGGAGGGGCAGGGAGGTGGACCGCAAAGGAGGAGAGAGGGAGTGGAAGGACAGCAGGCGCAAAGGACCGCTCCAAACAACATCTTTGAAAACCAGGTTAAAACTAAGTACAGATGTGATGGGCCACAAACATGAGGCGCTCATATTGGGCTGAGTCAATAAATCTATCCATCATGCTCACACAGACAAAGGGGTTAGCAAGAACCACCACCAACTGACAAATTTACCACGACCAAGACAATTGTATTATTTCATTACTCAAATGTACATTGTTGTCCCTGCCAAGGAGCCCATTAAACCCATTAAAATTTGGAAGTGATCCAGAAAAAGGCCATGGTGGAGGTTTGAGCTCTACCGAGTGTCCTTCTGTAGTTCACTGTGCTGCCTTAACGTACTTTACCTGCTAATCCGTTTGTCAAAACCTGCTGTTCATGTTGCACTGAAGAAAGAAAGAGTGGATAGAAGCGCAGCTGTTTTTAAAACACTGTGGACTAAAGAGTGAAAGGAACGTGTCCGCCACTGCTCTGACTCAGTGAGTCTACTAAATGACACTAACATACCTCTTATTGATGCTGGCCAGTCTCCACTGCACATCAATACACACATACACTACAGCTCTTGCTGCCATTGCTGAGTGTGTGGGGAAGACAGAAAAAAGCAGCTTGCTGACTCAGATCAACAGATGTAAACAAAGCACTATAGACTTTTTAATCAGGATTTACACTCAGAAGGGACGGGATGACAACAAACAATTCCCCATGCCCTTATCGTTTCACCTACAATTATTAGGGCTGAGATTACATAAGATTTTTTGTTCTAATCAAGTAATTCACCAATCAGAATTGCTATTCACCAAAATACCCTATAATAACTAATATATATAATAGCAAAAATATTTTATACTTATCAGTGAATTAAATGCTTCAATTGCATAATATTCAGATTTATCTAAATATAGGACTTCATGTTCTCTGCCTCATCTACTCTGTTGCATTTGGATTACTGTGCTTAGCTAGTTGGATTAGCATCTTGGGGTGAAGAAAAACTGCAGGCAACATGGGAATAATACCTTTTAAATCAATTACTTAAGAGGTTCAAATGGTGAACAAGTGCAGACACATAAAGTAACTTGGGAAAGGACAGCCATGGGAGAGCCATGCTCTTTCAGAGCAGTTGAATATAAGCACATGTTCAACCTGTTCACACCTTTATTATAGTGGAGCCATGAAGTGCAAGATGAGAACAAGATTTTCAGTGAAAAATAAATATCTTCAGCCCGACAGTCATGGAGATATTCAATCCATTTACATGTGACGGATCATGTCCAGGACATGTCAAGAACCCCATGAGCAACACATTTCACTCATTCCAATATAATATTTACTCTTAATGAAAGTTCTAATGCATTTTACTGTCAAGTCTTAGGGAACTAAAACATGATACAAGTGCAAAATAGCTTTTTCTGCATATACAGATCACAGATTATATGACAAATAGCTACCTGAGGTCTCAAGAGAAATACATTTTTCAACAAACTAAAAACCTGAACAGTCATGAAAGAAATTAACTCTAGCCCCTTTTTTATGTAAAGTAACACCTGACAAGATATTTCTGTGGCATTTAAAAAAACCAAACAGTACACTGTTTCCTTTTCAGTTACCTCCAATACTTCTAATCTAATTAGATCCTGCCAGTTCTGCATATCAACTCATCAAACCATTGTTAACACCTTGTCATTCATTTTGGAAATCCAATTAACACCGTCTAATGAGCCCCTACGATCCAAGTATGACAGCTTGTCAAAATGATGCAACATTATTGAAAGCAGCAGCCAAAAATACAAAGCTTCTCTTTGTATCTGCAAAACATTATAACATTGTTGCAGTCAAAGCCTCCATCACCACCCACAAAAGGTCAAAACAGATTGACCCACTGAGTGCCCATAGCGTGGGCTTTAGTACCAGACTCTTCGTTGTAGTCTTACTGGGACAGATGAGTGAACCAAATATGCATGCCAGTATATAAAAATATAATATATAATATAAATATAATAGCATATAAAACCATTCTTAGATATCACTGATCAGGTAGGCTAGTGAGAGTAATGCATTGCAAGTGAATTCAGCTTTCTCATTTCTCCAATTCAGACCTTTCACAGTGCAGCAGAAAGCAACACAACCAGGTTGTTTTTGGAAAGTCATTAAAACATTGGACAGGAATAGCACCTCCCTTTGACCAGACATGTGAAAGGAGCATTAAGATTTAAAGTGGTATGTAATATTTTTTAAATGTTCTCTTAATGTTCAAGACCAACCTATAGAGCCTATCTTCATATCATGTAAGGTTGTGAAAATGAGTTAACACCTCACCTTCCTGTAATCTGCTGTTGTATGGAGGTGCTGTATGAAACAACATTATCTGAGCATAAAGTAATACTATGCTCCACATTTGTATGAAAATTTCAGGAATGGTGTGTAATGCACAATATTAAGTACAGAGCAAGCACGTTCTTGTCCGACAATTTCCATACATGTTAAAGTCTGTAACCTTAGTATTGTCAGCAGATGATGTACTTTTTTTCTTACAATAACAAAGCGAAAACAAGCAGACAAGTGTTTGTGTGTGTACAGAGTAAGAAGGAAAAGGAGTCAGACAAAACAGAGGAATTCATTGTCATGTGAAAAAAAAACAGTTTGTACAATGTCTTGATTTCTTCTGTTTGACTAGTGTGCACATTCTAGTTTCACTAGTTAAGAGTGAAAATGCATATGAAAACTTTGAGGAAAAACTCAAAAACTGACAGTGATGGGGAATGTGGACTGAGCCTTTAGTTACTGCAGATTAACACCTGACTTGTCGCCTGCACACATCTGGAACTGAACACACAGCTTGAGTTTCAACGGAGAACGTTAGGTTGCATAACACACTAAGAGAGGTGTGTAATGGGAAACAGAACGGGGAGGTTTGTCAGCGTGTTGACTGAGCTAGCACCTTGGAAAATCATTATGCAGAAACCAATACTACAACCTCATGACAACTGACAGCCCATCAGTCACCATAGTAGGAGGAAAACTAAATGTAGGTTCAATGATCTGGCGTGTGGCTTCACCTCAAACCAATCATTTAGGCAATTATCAAGTTATAATGTCTACACTTACTGTAAAGACTCAGGAACCAGAGTTGACAGATTACAATAATAAAAAAAGGTGTTGCAGTTTGAAAGACTGGACACAAACCACTTGGCAAAACATGGATGCCATGTGCTTACAGTACAATATGCTCATTACTGTGGGAGTTTGCTTTCAAGCAAAGCAATAAGTATAGGATACTACTATCTGACAGCATTCAGAGCCTCATACATTATCACTGCAGTATTTAAAAGACAAAGTGTGAAAAGTATGCTTGACTTGTGCATACAGGTACAGTATCAGGCAAAACTAGCCTGAGAAGGCAACTTAATTGATTAAAATGGAAGTAAAACAGCTCTGTCAGACATGTGCATGTGTGGAAAAGACTGAAAAATGTTGTGTAGACAGGCCTTAAGGGTGATTTGTCAGAGATAGGCATCATACCACTTGTATAATAGTGCTGTCAGAAGAAAAGTTACAAAACTTATGTAATTTATTAACAGATTATACATTTTCTATTTCAGAGTAAAAACGTATTCTCGGGTCATGTCATCTGCTAAAGTGTTTTGAAAAGGTAGAATCAAGCATTGTAAGCACAACTGAGAAAATACACGTGGTCCTAAATCTTTTACAACGATTGCAAAATCCATCTAATACTTCAGTAGTTCATGCATTAATTTCCAGCAGATTAGAATACTACAATGCCCTTTTTTCCAAGACTTCCCATAAAGACAATAGGCAGACTGCAACTCTGAAAAACTAAAACACATCAGCACCGTTCTGTTCATCAGCTTCCAGTACAATATCAAATTGACTTTGACAAAACACTACTTCTACTCTACAAGGCCCTACATGGTATGGTATTTGACCTGCTCACTGGCTGTAGTTCCACCAGATCCCTCAGATCATGAGGCAAATGTCTCCAGAATGCACCTAAAATTATAACAAAACCATGCTGTGGAAGAACCTGTGGCCTGAGATCTGCTGAAAATGGATGTTGTTTTAAAATTCATCCCAAAATGTTTTTCTCTGAAGCATTTGCTTGATATTGTGTCTGTGTTCATTGGGGGACTTAAAATGAATTTAATCTTGTATATATTTTACTGAGAAGTAAATTAAATTGACCTGCTATATTGACTGATTGACAGTAATAGGAGTAGGGGCATGTGGCTCTCTGTACAAAAAAATTAAACGAGAAAGTCCAGTTGGAGTAACTAATCCATAAGCAGATACAGTCTAGAGTAAAAGACACTGGGTGATAATATTTTCCACATTGATATGTATAAGAAATTGCAAGGCTGGCCTCTAGGCAAACTTCCAGAGGTATGTTGGAGATGGGACATAGAAATGCTGCCAACTCCTACTTAACATGCAAGTGCCAGTGTTTAAAATAGCCACACTCTCCCAGTCTACAGCTCTGTTCTCTCCCATTTCACACTGCTGTGTTGTGGATGGTGACAGCAGCGTCATTCACACATGACAGCTGGCTGCCTGGTTGGTCAGAGGTGGGGCAGGAGGAAGGGTCTGGCATCATTGCATGTGCCTCTACTAGTCTGGATGACAAAACTATGACAATATGTAAACAGAGGACAGAGAAAAGCACATATTTTTTTCCAACGGCTAGCTTCCAATCGAGAATGATTTGAAAGATATAGATTTATTTGAAAAACTGAGTACTTCAGTGATTATAAAATAGTACTTTTGCTAAATGGCATCGCAAACTGGATAAACGCTAAATCACAAGACAGCACAAAATAAACACAGAACTATGGATGCTACAGGGGACCTGTGTTGACAAAACGTATCCAGCTAGCAAACACATCTGTCATGGTGTACAGAATAGTCGCTAGAGTCAGTGAGTGATAACGTTGACTAGTCGACTGCAAAAGGTCAAAAGTAATCAAAGCAAATTTGATGGCGCCTAATGGAGTGGCAGAAGAAATACCAAGACGATCGATTCTAAATCACTGTGCGCAGATATAATAATTACCACACAATGTTCAGGGTCGACTGGAGCAGCGACTGAAAAAATGACCACATCTGCAACCTCCAGGTGTCCTATAGTAATCACATTTCATCTTCTTTGTACTCATACAATGTAGATATTCAGTGTTTTACAGCCTTAGACAAAATAATACTGCACCATGTTAAAACCACCGGTCTGCTGTATCCTCAGCTGTGCATCAACAGTTTATGAAAAGACAACCTTTATGAAGAGGTTGTCTCTTCATAAAATAGACTAAGATGATCATTATAAAAAAACAAAACAAAATAAAAACAGAGAAGCCATTTTCACCAGTTGACCACCAGGCCTACATCTGAGAGAAGAAGCTGCTGGACCAGATGGAGAGGTGCATTATGGGCGAACAACAGTTGTATGCTTGCTTTTTAAATGAGGGGGCATTTTGTACTATGTGTACACAGTGACAGTAATATTTGTCACTTTCAGCTTCCAAAGAAGTGATAAGCGTGTGTACACCAGGAATTCTGGTTCAACAAGGAAATCTAACACACTCATTGAGACAGCGGAAAATAGCCTCTAGACAAATACTAGAAAATTTCATGAAGACAGATCTGTCATTTTTTTTGGTACCATACACACCTATAGTATCTATCAACATGATTACTATCAAATGCACTGGAAACATACTGCAGTTCTTCTATTTCTTCTCTTTGCTAGGGATGCACTGAAGGTATAGGTCTTGGTCAATTCCATTTTCAGATGTTAGTCTACTGATTCCAGTGTAACAGTGGAAAGTATACATACACTATTTTTACATTTTCTTTAATTAAAAAAAAAAATTCAACTGTATCTTCACATCCAAACACTGACTATTAACACAATATTTTCTGCACCAGGTACCTTCTCTCACTTAAAATAAGGTTATTACAAACATTTTTTGCACAAATAATATCCAACTAAATGAACTGCGATGTGTCCCACTTTAACTTGCTATTTCTTAGTCAACATCATAGCAGTAGCAGATGAACGATTACTCATGTCTCAGTTTAGCAGCCTGCTATAACTACCGCAGCGTCATCAAGTCACCTCTTCAAATTGTGCTATTGTTCACTCATGATTACAAACTTACAAAGTTAAAATATTGGCAAATGCACAGCTGTGACGTCTCGGTTCACATGGTGAACTGCTGAACCGTGCTGAACTGTACAACTTACTTGTGCTGGCAAACATTTTCTTACTTGAATGCAATTGGTAAAGAAACTCACTTTGTTTGTGTAAATACCCAGCAGTGCTCTCACAAACATATACTTCTTTCTCACATAGACAAATAAAAAAAAAAAGATGTATGTAGACACTAGGTTTGCACCAATCCCATATTAGAATCGGATAGTAACATTTTAGCTGGATCAGTAAAAGCAACCGATCCGTAAGACCGATCCTTCCCCTTTAAAATTTTGAGACCTGGGCTACTTTATGCATGCCGAGAGTTGAATGGAGTTGCATCGGCATTGGAACTGAAAAAGTCAGATTGGTGCATCCCTTGTAGACACCCAGGGAATCAGAATAAGTATATAAACAACTGCATCCAAGATGACGATATCAGCTAGTATCACTATTTCACAGGCATACTGGCATCAGCATGTATTATCGTTGGCTAAGAAAAAACACCACTCCAACTAAGAAATAAATTTCATTACACAGTTGATGTCATTCTACAGTGTTTACAAAACGGCACCTGAGTTGGCAGAGCAGCTGTGAGACATCCAAGATGATGCTGATGCCCAGATAGCTGGCAGAATGAAGGGCTCCTCCAGTCAAGTTTCAATTGGTTTCAGTGTATGTGCAAAGACTCATACTGCTGTATGATGTATTTGCATTATCAACATTGTTCAATATTCAAATGCAAAGTAATCATTTGTCAATAATATAAAGAGTTTTAGTTGGACAATATGTAGAATTTATACAATACAGCATCTATGAACAGTTAGGCCTTGGCCTTGACTTTGTAGCTTAAATTACATTAAATGTTTCCAATGAGGCTAAAATTCATAAAAACAAATCATTTATTCACTAGAACAGTGTGCCACTTGGTTGTCACTCAACAGTATCATATCCACTACATGATGCATATATTAAACAAAAGTAGTGAACCTACTATGTGCCTCAGCTGACATCTTTTGCCATTTGTGATTGAGAGATATCTGGTATAAAAAACTGCATACAGTTTAAGTTGATTTAAATGTGAATATTGACAAAATTAATATTACAAAAGAGATGTTAACAAGGAAGAACATTAAGAATTACATAAAATGTTGAAAAATTATCTTTTTGAACCTTAAAGATAAACGGATATTAATTGACAATAGAAAAGTAGTAAACGGTCAAAAGTTGCTAATCAAATATTATCTTTATCAGATGTCTTCTACAAGACTTTTATGTTCTTTCCTCTATTGGCATCAAATACACTGTTCAGGTTATTGTGCAAACTGAACCAACTTAAAAAGGTTTTCAAAGCCCTAGTCCATTCTCTACACTGAAAGCTTTGCTTATCAGTTTGTAACTTGGTCTGCAGCCATAGCACACAACATTTCATGGGTCACGGAGCCACTAATAACCTGGTGCCAAGTAGGCCTTGGGTCTGATGACAGAGAACGGTGCTGCACGTAGACCAAAGTGTGTGGCTACTTGTAGAGCACAGAATCATTAATGTAAAAGATTTGCTGGCATTACTGGAAACAGGCTTTAAATTATTTACACAACACAAAGTTACATTTATAATTTCACTTTTATAGCACTCAAAAGTTGTCGAGGTTAGAGTAAACAAACATCTTGTATCATGAATTAACAAAAACAATCTCTCTGCATTTCAGTTTGTTTAAAGCAGCTGATAAGTCTGAGAAAACGGCACTTACTATGTAGGAGCCAATGCTTTTGTGATGATATGCATTACTGATATAAGCTGCAACAAACGAGTAAGTGAGAAGGAGAGAAACGGGGAGAAGCAGAAGGAGAGGGTGAAGCAACACTGGCTGTTGGGAAGTTCAGGAATCTCAGGATATGATGTAGTATTTGCCTAGGCCTGAAGGGAAAGAACAAGCACCCCTCAAGTCTGGACAGGGAGACGACACAGCAAAAGGAATAGGACTGTGTTCTACACTAAACAAATTTCCATTCACATATTACTTCACTTATCTTATTCAAAGGACATTAATACCATTAAACTGTAAAGTACAATTACAAAAGTAGTTCATGTAACTGCTGCTTGTAAACAACTTTCTTTAAACCTTGTGTGCTAGGTGAAACCTTTGCCGGATGACCACATTTCTTTGTAAAGGAGAGTGGCAAAAAATAGAAACATAACACCTCAGCTGGCTACTATTGTTCCTCTGAGTCTTTTACCTCCTGAACCTCAGGAGTTTACATTAAAGACAGTTTTCTAAGGCCCGCGAAGAAAACTCGATATAATGGCTTATTTGGTAAAGGCAATTCATCAGTAAATATGTTGTTTTCTAAACATTTAAAACAAGCTCGTTCCTGCACGGTTATCCTACAGCAGTAATTCACATTGTGCATGAAGCTCCAGGCTCTATATCAGACCCACAACACTGTTATGTTCCTGTCAGATGACATTAGACAGAGACCCAGAGAACCTGACACTAGATCTGGAGATAAAGGATCATGGATCCATTGTGTCACGCTGCTCACTCCTAATGAAGAGCCTTGGGGTGGAGATACATTTCATTTTGTGGACTTTGCCTGTAGTGCACACACACTCAGCAGAAACCTGACAATAGAACAGATATCCAGGTGAATGCATTAATTCAGACAGTTACACACTAATGCAGTGATTTAAAAACATAATGTGATTTTAACATACAGTTTTTGTTTTGACATACTGACAAAGGAGCAGAAGCACCCTAAAACAACAGAGGAAACATCTGCTTAATAGTTTAGCTCTATGGGATGGTACTGAATTGGGTCAAACTATTTATATGAATATTTCACTTAAGTTCATACTTAGAAAAGATTACAGCCCAAGAAGACATGTATAAATGGCCAAATTTGGATTGGACACAATAAAGTTGTATCTATATTTAGGTATTTCAGCAAATGCAGTTTAAATTGACAAATTTGTCTGAACCATTGGACTGTGTGATTATCTTTGCCTCTCCTAAGATACAGAGGAATCTAAATCATGTGACTAACTTCAGCCCCAACAACTGAGAGTCTAACTCTGTATCAGAGGGAATGCCTAGCTGAGCATTTGAAACTTAAATAAACTATGTGATAAGTGTACAGAGATAAATTATCAGGTACCATACAACAGTCATCTCCATAATCAAAGTATTCCCACTGCTCTATATTTCATAAGATCCTATGAATCTTGGCTAACTGGTCTGGACTTTACCCCCTTAGAGCTTAGCTACAGGTATTTTATGGCCAATTTACCATCAGATTGGCAGTGTGGTATGCACAGTCACTGCAACCGGATACAAAAGCACAGAAAATAAAGGTTAAGTGACAAACAGCTTTTTAGTGAATGCTATAAACATGTCAGTTATGTTAAATTGCTAAAATATTACGTATGTTATTTTTTTCTGGACAAATATAGGACATTTTTTATCTTTTGTATTGTCTGTTTGACCATCTGTAAGTGTATTAATAGCCAAAATTTTATATTCTGCTGACTGTGACTCAGTATTGTTTATGCATATTAATCTTGCTGCCATTGTCTGCTCTTATCCACTGCCCCTCCCCCATCACTGACCCTTGCCTTGAACTGACCTATCTTTTTATAAACTAAGACTGGAAGGCAGACGGTATTTTGCATGTTGTCAAGCTGCCACCAAACGCAGCACCAAAACGAACATCAGATAAATACCACGACTCTCGATCTGTCCACACCAGATGAACAAGCTAGTGAGTCACGGTGACATCATACGCAACCTGCACCTTCCTCAAAATAACAAGTAAACATAAAGTTATACTACGGTAGCACTGTATTCCTGAGTATTATTGGAAAATGGAATGTGTATAATATTTATCATGTGCTTTTTGTTTTACTGGTACTGTGAAAGTGATTCAATTAAAAAAGTTAATTCTGAGCATAACTGAATGATGTTGCATGTATCTAAAATGTGCACATTACAAATTAAATGGAAAAAAGAAAAAGTTACTCCTCAAACCATTGAGACTTTGAAGATCAAGAGCAACCAGCACAAAGGCTAAGCCGTATCCTGTATGAGCTTACAGCAGCAATGTTTTTACTTCACAAACAGCAGTCTACTGTGATAAAAACGGCACACCTCAAGGAGTGGTGGGATCCATATAGAATGTGCAGTAAGGGCCTACTGCTATATTTAGATATACAGGTGTAGCTGATGATGGAAAATCCCACAGCTGGGATTCAGTTGACTATAAAGAGTAAGAAATAAAGTTGTGTTTGAAGGCTGGAATAGGTGCTGCCTAAATGGACGTCATTGTGATGTTACAAGACATGATGAGCGCTGACAAAAAACACAAAAGAACATTCCTCTCAAAGACTGGCGCACCCATTATGACTGTTAACATCCCTCAACCAGTCATGTGTTCTCACCAACGACACATGGAACATGAAGCATGACAGGACATTTTTAAACCCAATTTGGGCAGAGTGATTCCCTAAATACTGAGTGTGTAAAGAATATTCACTGTCTAATCAGTGTTGTAAGTCCTACGAGAATAAATAATGGAAAACCATGTTGATCTAACATGTTCATGCAGGCACAATAGGCAGGAAGAATAAATAGAATCTCATTTACACATACAGTCATGCAGAAACACATTTAATATTACCATGTCTCCAGGGGTCTTTGGGCTCTACTGCTCCAGACACAATATCCTCATCTGATGGAAACGTCACCCTTTTCCCACTTGGTTTGTGTTTATCTTCTCCCTCCTCCACTGTGGGGTACAGCCCAGCCCGCTCTATGACAGGTGCTTCTGTGCTACTCTTCTGGTTTACATCTGACTGAATCTCTGCCGTGGTACCTGCTGAGACCTCATGTGTCATGGGGTCTGAGTCTAAGGTATTATCTGACAATGATTTGTCAGTTGTTGATTCAGTTTCCAACACACCACTCTCATCGAGACTCAGATCCACGCCAATGTCCATGTCTGCACCATCATCGCCATCTCTGGTGGCAAACTTTGAAAGATCACTGTCCTTGTCTTCTTTCATTTTCTCCGCCCCAATATTGTCCTTGTGCTGCTCATTATTAGAGAAAATCAAGTCACTGGGATTTGCTAATGCAGGGGTGTGTTGGGCACAACTCTTTCTATTTCCATTGACCTCATCAATCTCCAGTGTGTCTTGTGCCTTGTGGTTATCCTCCTCAGCCCCCTGAAGGTTGACAGCGAGCTGAGGCATCAGGTACGTTTCAGAGGCCTCTGTAGAAACAATAGTTTGTTTTTCTGTGTTACTGTCCATCATCAGTTCTGAGATCCGTGGAATGACCCCATCTGTGTTGTTGGTAGTGTTGTGATCACCATCCACATTGCTTTTTGTCTTGACATTGCACAAATCTAGACACTGCTCTTCGATATTCATGGTTTCATTTCCAGTGAAACTAAGTCTTTAACTGTGCCAGACAGCCTGGATATAAAGTTAAACAGTAACTAGGAACTAACTGGCATGAAAACGCTTATCTCCTTCCTCTGTCTCACTACAATGCTCAGAAATGTGCAGCTATCCTGCTCCTGATTAATTCAAGTGCTATCAGCAAATTATACCAAGATTTTGACTAACGTACTGTTTTAATGGATAATGTAATCATAGTCACTACTACACTGGCCTAAAGCACCGTTTATTCTCATTCAATGCTGAAATTGAAAAATGATTAAAGTGCATTTTAGCACAAATATTAAAACACATATATCAGTGTGAAATAGATATTGGTTTACATTTGTCAACTTTTCTCGGCTATCAGTGAAGCAGTCACAGATAATAAGTTGCCACCTATTAATTTGTGTCAGCCGTGTCCTATTGCTCCAAAAGGGAACAAATGAAAGGCTTCCTGGTCATCAGCACATTTCCAGCACTATTTACGAGACCAGGACAGTCAATTTAAAATGAACAGGTCACTCAGGGTGCCTCCATTACGCTAGCAAAGTGAGCTTACAGCCCGAGACTAAACCAATTCATTTGCATGAATTAAGGGAGCTAACGTTAGCTAGCTTGCTAAAGTTGTTGCCCAACAATGATATCCAGGCCTGTGTGCGGTCGCATGCCCCCTTCTTTACGTGAATATGTCTGTTTCCCCGCGTCAAAGTCCATTCTTCTGTGTCAAGAAAATATTTTCCGACCGTAGCTCTTGTCTCACCCTCTGTCGTGCAGCAAGTCGGTTCGCATCACAACCCTCGACCAGCGGCAGCGAGAAAAAAAACAGGCGTCACACTCCGAGAAATGAGCATGTTTCAGTGGCTAACGTTAGCGACAGGGATGCTTGTCCAGGTTACACCTGCCGGTACTGACGGTGCGAATTGTTAAATAAAGGAAATTCAGACCGTGCCGGTCTCGCTGGTATCTGACTCTCCGGGAAAAGTACGTTGGACCTGTTTTTGTCAGGGTTACCATTCGCTAGCTTGTTGAAGTCCAACAACTGTTTGTTGTTCACACGTCTTACGTCAGCACGTCGTTACCCACGGGGGTACGTTCAGCAGACGCAATGTTACATAGAGTTGCACAAAGAAAAGGCAACATTTTCTTAAAGCCTGAAGAAAACTAACATACTATTTCGACAGCTTGCTCTCATAATATAGGCTGGGCAAATTCCACTAAAAAATTGCCAGAACGCTATGTAAATACTGTACTGTTTTTTCCTCCATGACATACCTGGAGGAAAAAAAAAGTGTAGAAGTGTGTTCACAAAGGCAATGATATGATTATGTCACAGGTATCTATCAAACTATGGAAAAGCAACATCTGGAGAAAAACTGACATCTTCCATCATGATCACAATGGAATTCTTTGGTCTGTAGGTTTAATTCAGGCAAACGTTTCAGAAAGTCTCAAGCTGTACGGGGAATCAGGATCGCATGAACTTGATTGTGACGTTTTGGTGGCAAAAATTACACACCTGACAGGAAATAAAAGTGTTTACTTGTAAGCCACATTTGATAGGGTAACATATGGTATAAATGGGAATTTCCTTCAGCTCTCAGCCCAAATCTGTTCATGGCTGCTACAAACACAGCTGGTCACAGGCATTAGTCCAGTCAAGGATATTGACATATCCCTGAAACCAAGCTCACCAGTAATACAGACAAGCATACTTAAAACAAAATCTTTATTATAAAATTATGTAGTGCAACATTGATATCTAGAACTCTTGAGACTGAATGTCTTTGGCTGTGCTGTCATCTTTGGACACCTTGGTCTTCTTGGGGAGTAGGCTGGCCTGGATGTTTGGAATAACACCACCCTCTGAGAACGTGACCCCTGACAGCAGCCTCTCAAGCTCTTCATCATTCTTCACGGCCAAAAGGATGTGACGAGGGGCAATTCGTTGCTTCTTGTTGTCTCGGCTGGCATTACCTGCCAGCTCCAGGATTTCAGCACAAAGGTACTCCAGGACAGCTGAGAGGTAAACTGCAGCACCAGTGCCAATTCTCTCTGAATAATTGCCTCTTCTGAGCAGCCTATGGATGCGGCCGACAGGGAACGTAATCCCTGCTCTGGAAGACTTGGACGCCGACGATTTAGGCTTGGATGCAACTTTCTTTCCGCGGCCAGACATCTTTGCTCTACGTGGAGAGAGATAAACTTAGAATACATTTTTGTTGAAATATTAAACTGCAGAAATACATCTTAAGAAAAAGCAATTGAGGTATACGTTTACAAGGCCTGCAGGTTTTAAGAGGATGATTCTGGTGCATTCAAAGACAAAATAGTAAAGCTGGCACTTCAAGGCACAATTTTACAAGTATTAAAATGATCACTTTTCTTAATGTAAGCACACTAAATTGCATTTACACTCACCAGATTTGCCTGGTTCAAGTTGAGATCTCAGCTGTGTGCCCATGCATGACGACTGCTTTTATACATGAGGCAGGTACTGATTGGCTGATGGATGACACCTGGCTGCTCTGCTCCACTGTCCCATCAACAAGCTCTAAGAAATAACACTGCAAATGGTCACTTTTATTTCATCCATCCTTATCTGTCATTCTGCTCTGCAAA
>JAPQRQ010000006.1:21362843-21378521 GCA_037367365.1 Apogon talboti | reverse complement strand
CTCTCTCTCCTCCTTACACCCTTGGTACCTCATCATCCAGCTCACACTCACACACACACACACACACACACACACACGCACACACACACACACACACACACACAGCCATATTCACACACTTCATTTCTTTAAATATTCATTTCCGTCTGTCTGTGATGTGTTTTGGGGAGTTTCCTGTTCCCAGCCAGCCCGTTTCCTTGAGAACCGCCATGTAGGAAGTGGCAGTCCTGGCACTGGTTCCTCATCCCGCTCCGACTGGTCCCGTTCCCGCCTCATAGAAACTGACACACAGTAGACGGAAAGAGACGGAAAGACTGAGGTGGACCTCCGCCATAGCAGTTACTGTCCATTTAATATTACTGGTTTTTGGATTCTGTTACAAAAATTGTTGTTGCAATAGCCTTTTCCCAGACAATATCACCGTCTTTACAGCACAACCTGCACAACCCTGCCTGCTAATAAACTGACCATATTACTCTATTTCACAGCTGGAAGTTTCTCAGAATTTCTCTAATTCTTTTGACAGAAACAATCCCCAAGTTGTCACTCAGGAAGTTTTGGCATGTTTTCCCTAAAATAAACATATGAAGTCAAATCAATGCGTTTTATTTCAGGCTGGAAAATAACTATTTTTGACATGTTGAAGAATACTTAAATTTTTGTCCAGGCTTTTGGCAGACGATGTGCTACTAAGATGTCAAAAGGGCAGAAGACTCTAATAGAAATATATTGTAAATCTTTTGGATTGTGATTCTATTTTCTTCACCTTTCCCTCCATGCCTTTGGTCATATTTAACTTCTTCCTCTTCATATTCCTCTTCGTGCTCTTCCATGGTTCCTTCCTTCCGATGCCTCAGGTCTATCCCTCCCTGCTTGTCAATAACGTATAAAAATAACCTGTTTCAGGATTCGGGCCCCGGTGCTGACAGCTCAAGGCTGTTCTCATGGTTGTGTTTGTTTGCGTGCATGTCTGTGAATGTTTGTGTATTTTAGAGGGAAGAACAGATGCTCTCGAACCTTCAGGCTTGGTTTTCTCATTCTGGCTACAAACAGACGTGTGATTTATGTTATTGTGCAGTTGCTTTGGCCAAAACAAGACTGGAAGAAGGATGAGGGACAGTGGGACGGACAGAGGGGCGGTGAGACGGAAGAAAGTGTCAACTACTCAATAGTGGCTTGGCAGGGTTTGAGATGTTGACTGTATGAAGGTTGTTCCATTACTAATTAGAAATTTACATTACTCGTGTCCACAGAATGTTGACACTGAAATAGATCACTTAAAGTGTATTGTAAAGACAAGTAAAAAAAAAAATCAGTGATAATAAAAAGGCACAAGAATGTCTTAATTAATTTAATTCAAACTAATGGGGCGTTGGATACTTGATGGTCCTTTAAAAGTAGGCTTTTTTTTAGAGGACACAAAGTAGTGGCACAAGAAGAACGTGATTACAACAACAAAAAACACAAGAAATAAAAATAGAATTCATATGAATAGAATGACAGATATAAGTCAAATATATACTGTACATATACAGCACTGGAAAAATAACTAAGAATGAAAAAAGTGTAAACAAAAGTACAATAAGACTACATCTGAACAAACAGGGGTATATAATAACTTTGTGTAGTGTCCTCACTTTATTTTAGTCAAACTGTGTGAGAGAAAGAATTAATCAACATCAACATCAACATCAATATTTATGAAGTTAAAATGTTTGTCGACTGTATGAAAATCTGTTTTTGTTGCATCTATATCTTAACAGCATCTGAAAAAAGCCACCACCTGCTCTGTATAAGTGCACTTTTATACAAACAACACATCCTGTAGCTCCTCGAGTGCTCTTTCTATGTCAAACACAGCAAACACTGTTTATAGTTCTTGATGTTTAAAAGTTCCTGAATATCTAACAAAGTCTGATTCTAGTGATTTTTAAGTCTTTTCCAACTGATTTACAGGTACTTTTGAACTCTCTGGGATAAACCTGCAGCTGTTTGAACTGTTGACTATCAGTCCGATCTCAGCTGGTTCCTCTATCTCAGTTAACAAACATACTGATCATTCCTTTACAGTGTGAGTCTCTACATTTGCCTCTCATAAAGGTCAACCCAACAATTTAACTTAGTCTTAAAATCTGTACATGTGTGATTTTGTTCATGTATTTTTCTGACAATAACAGTGATTACAGATGGGTGTTTTGTTTGCATGCAGAGTTTTCATTTCATTTTTCAACACATATGAGTGCTAAGTAGTCTTAAATGATGGACATACTCTATAGTGGCTTTTATTCACATTTAACATTTACTTTATTTATAGTACATTTGTTTTCACATACAAATGGAGCATGAAAATGTTAATGTTAATTGATACAATGGTTGGCCAGAGATTTTTTGTGACTAAATTAAGATTATTTGCAAGTTTTTGTTTTTTTTATGTGAAAATATAGACAAGCTATATACACTAGTCTCCAAACTTAGGCAGCAACACAACAGTGCTGCAGCATAAGATGAGATTAATTTTCGCAATAATTTAATATGTACAAACTTGTAAATGTTATATGTATGGTTTTCTTTATTAGTCATTATTATATTGTCCCATATTTTAGATTAAACTGTGGAACTGGATTAGTAGAGTAGATGGCTAAGTCTTAACCTTGGAGGCAGCCACTGTTCTACTGTTCTGTGTTACCATGGTAATGCTATGTAACACTTTTAGCAATACACATGGTGTACATCCACGTAAGTAGAAGAACATCAGCTAAATCAGTCACTAATCACAGCCAATAGTACAAATATTATTTTTCTACCACTAAAACTCACTGAACGAGATGAAGCAGAGCAAAAATAACAGTCACATAATGAAGCAATGAGTAAGAACTTTGCCTTACCTCTGTTTTCTGGGAACAGATTTTATATGAATGAAGACTTTGCTATTGGCCAATCCGTTGTTTTGTGTTATACTGAAATGAGTCCGACAAGAAACAAATGGCCCAGGATTTAAAAAGAAGAAGGATCCTCTACAGTTTGTTTGGTTCAGGACACAAAATAATAAAATGACTTGAGTGGGTTGTGTCGTTGGTGGTGACCCTGATTTAGTTAAGTAACTCTAGGTACAGTGACACCACAAACAAGACAAAACAATAAGTGTTTCAGTGGGTCTGGAACCCTCTGCTATGATTCTGGAAAAGGGTATTGTGGGTTTTCTTGGGCAGAGTTGGAGTTGTTCTGGTGGAGGAAGTGTGATGTATTAAAATGACTAATCCCCCCTGTTTGTCAAAAGCTGACATTTTCAGTTTGTATTTGTAGCTCAGAGGTTGTCAGTCTGTCATATCATGACAGGGGCTTCAAAAGTGATAATGCACCAAGAGCGACATAGAACATCGACCCTACTACTGTGTAATGGAAATATTTGTGTCCAGACTATGTGATACACATGTCTTGCTGCTGTTGTTACCATACATGGAGCCTTTGCTTCCTAAGCTGCTTCTTAAATAAATGAACTCAAATGGAGCATGAAGGATGTTTATAGGACATACTTCTTGGTCTTTCCATGCTGTAAAGAATAAGGATATCTGTGTCTTTTCTGTAATCATACCCATTTAATACCGTTAGGAGGTGTTCTGTAATAATTTTTTACTAATTTCCTATCGCCAGGCATCAAAACAAGTGCACAATATGGACACCTGCTATAGCGCTCATTGTTATTAGAACAGGCTTTGTTGAGATGGAAATGCTCCATGGCCTCTTGGCTGGCTTTTCCTCTCTTCCTTCCTACTAGCTGTGGTCGCAATCTGCCAAATGTGAGGTACATAGCATCCACACACACTCTCTCTCTCTCTCTCTCTCTCACACACACAGACACACACCTGTATTTGAGTCAGAGTTAGTTTTGGGAATCTACAGGACCATGTGGCGTCTTGTTTTCACTTAAAGAGGGTACATGCTTCCAGTAAACCACTGATCTCAGCTGGACATCTGGTTAATGGTGAGATTGGAAAAGCTGGTTTTTGGATTAACATTTGTGTTTAGTAAAAGACAGACATTAAAAACAGAAAAGGGAAATACGACTGTTAAAGAAATGAGAGTTGCTTTATAAATCTAACAGCGGGCCATGAAGACTATCGAGTTTCATCAAAACACAGTATTTTTAGACCCTCGGAAAGTCTGTCACACCTGGCATGATTCAACTTACAGCATTTTTCAAGTTGTAGTAATCAGAACATAGTAAAAACAATATCACAGCTGCTTTTCTCACAACACTGGCACAGCTACAGTAAATAATGTTTTTTCAATTAAATTTGAGCTTACATTTCCCAGGAAGCCTTGCTACCACCCATGAATTCGTCTATGAAATGGCAGTTCTGCAGACAGTTGCATGAGTATTTTCTTTGTCTTACAAGTGACAAATAAGCAGACATGTCAGGTTGGACAACTCTTTTGTGTTGTATATTTTTGGGTGTGCCAGCGCTGCTTTCTTGTGACTGTAGACAGTTTATTTAAGAATACATTCAGCTCAAATTTGTGGTTTGGGGTGAGCATTCTTGTGGTCTCTCAAGGGTCTCAGCTCATCTCTTCATTTTCAGACAGTATAATTGAGTCTCCACCAGCCCACCAGTGGAGATTAGAGGGTATATATCAGTCTTTCCATCGCTTTGTCTTCATACAGTTCCCACCCTTCCTCCCTTTGGAGTTACAGCTCAGAGCTGCTGGAAACAAGCTCATTGCTAAAAGGGAAAAGAAATGGAGGAAACCCTTTCCCTCCAAACCCAGCCAATGCTTTCTTCCCAGTGGGTGCATAATGGTGAAGTGAACGGTGTCGCCCCTACTTTACTTGTAGGGATGGATGGTCTGGAAGAGGGTGTTTAATGTAACACACATTATCAAGCCTTACAAATACAGCCCTTGGGGAAAGTGGGAGTGTTGACACTAAAACACTCCATAGGAAGCACATATAAGCTGACATAAAAGTGTCACATACTTTGAATTCATCAGGAAGCTCTGGCTCATAATTTGGAGCACCTTTCTTCTGCCGCCCTAAATACACACAGAAGACACAGACCTGGAAAATAGGTGATGTTTTCCTACCTATGATGGAGTATAATTTTGTCACCTCAGTTCAACACAGGTGAACAAACATAGAACCACATCGGTGCATGAGTACACACGTGGTCCAATCCTAAAGAGAAAAAGCTGGCTGTTGATTACTTTTCTTTCTCAAAATTACATTACAACACAAATGGGCATTTTCCCTGAGCTCCCCATTGTACAGAAGGGAAGAGAAAAAGGTCAAGTTTCTAAATTACAACTAACTGTAAATTTTTTATTTTAGTTTTAGTTGGTATTAAAGTGCCATATCATTTTTGTATGCCTTAATACTAGGCAAAGCAAATTCTTCTCCTCTACATATACTAACATACCTTTGGTGGGGCAGTAAATAAATCAATGTTCCCAGAATTTATGCTTTGGGCTTAGCTACAAAACTACTGGTGGAAGTTTGGAAACGTCAGTGGATATGGCTGAAAGACACATTCTTTTCCAGTGAGAAAATCATACATTTCATGTGTTAATCACACACTTTGCTCATAACCTCTTGACCCTAATAAGCTCCAAATTTGGTTCAGAACCTGGAAATTTGGCCAAAAATGATCTGAAGTGTGAACCATGACAACACCAGTAAATGTGATGCAGAGGATGACGACAATGAAAAAATAAAGAAATTTAAGTGGTCGGATGATGGAGCTCAGTGGTTGCTTCAATTTGAAAAGTAGTGTGAGAAAAGAGTAGCTGCCAAGAACTGTTTGAGGTTGTTTTCAGCTGAGTGCATTAACAAATAATGAACAAATTTTAAAAAAGCATTAAGGTTTACCGTGCATTTAGTGGTGAAATTTTGGAATGCAACCTACCCAAATACCTCCTCATCCTCCTCTATGGTGGCCCTGAAAAATACAAAAGCTATTGTAACAGTCAGCATTTGTTTTGTCTGATGTGATTAATTCTATTGCTCTGGTCAGCATCAGTAAGTAAATGTCATGTGCCACAACGCTGGAGCCCACTCACTATAAAATGGAAAAAAGACAAAGGGGAAGTCCATTCAAAGCTACTGTAGATACATGACAGTGCAAAGCCGTATGAAAATAACTTTTATTTTCCTTTTATTATAGACTAATAAGAACATAACTCTGATCCCCCTAAATTTCACATGATTAGCCTTTAAGAAAGATAAGTGTCACAAACAGAGTTGTCAGACAGGGGTGGCTGGATGAAGTAAGCTGTAAATTAAGGGGTAAAAACACCCCTAAAAGGCTACAGTCATTAGACAATTAAAGGACAATATGTCTTTGTTAGTTTCTATTCTAGAAATCAGCAGCCTTATCATTTAGGCAAAGTCAAATGCAAGTGACAGGACAGGACAGAGCAGACAAACCACAAAAAGGGGGATGAGGGTGGAGGATGAAGAGGAAAGAAAATGTGAGATCAGACCCAAATCTGTGGGGAAGCAGTAGCTTGGGCCGGACGACTTCACAGATGTTTTAAAGTGCTAATCTAATCTTTATGCCAGGCCTTCCCCTCTCCTCTCTCTTTTCTTTCCCCTCTCCGTGTCCCTTTTTTTTTTCTCTTCCTCCTCTTGCATTTTGCAGGGAGGTTGGAAAGGCTGTGGCCTGTGTTAATGTATCTCAGGAGCACCATGTACTGCTGCTGCTCAGTGATGGGCCTAGTTATTCATAGGCCTGTTATCAGCCCTGTTTTCAGACTCAGACACATGTGTGATTGCAATAGACAGGGTCTGGAACTGAAAAAGCAATAAGAAAAATAACCTTGCAGAAAGCTGCTTATGAGAAAGGATAAAAGAGGGAGTTTGTCTTTTCTTTTTCAGAACACCATGATGATCATTCATCAAGTTCAATTACCTTTCTTTTTTTTTTAACACCCTGACACCTTATTGGTCCACAAAGTTTGCTTTTTATTGAAGCTCAGTGAAATCGTGTTGCATTATGATTCCTATACAGGGCACAGAGAGATTAGTTTGACCTCTTTTGATTGCAAACCCAATACATGTCAGGTTCCTCTTTGAGTTTGCACTCATTTCCTCTGCTTGTCACTGTCTTTCTAAATTTCCCCCAGTGCTTTCTCCGTCTTCCTCCCTCTCCCAGCCTGATAGGAAGGAGGCTTTGTGTTAGACAGTAGCAACATTGAAATACACCGACAGCTCCCTCAGATGCAGCGGATGTACTTGAGCAGGAGTTAATCTCACTCCACAGAATTTAACTGCAAACCCAAATCCTGTGGTTTAAACCTCTTCCTCCTGACACACTAGACAAGAAACAAAGACGTATTGCCAGAAAAATCCCCCAGGTAACAAAACATGGAAACACAGACAGAGATCAGCGCTACATGTGGAAGTGTGAGAAGAATGAACACATTCAATCATGCTTTTCTGTACACGGGTGTGTTAATTATTAAGTTGACAGCAAAACAACATAAAAATAAAAATGTTTTCACGTCTCAGGTTGATTTAGGAGGTAGATGTGACTACTGGTTGTTTGTTTCCTGTGTTATTGGGCTGTGATAGAACATTTCTGCCTCTGATTCTCTGAACACGTAGCACTTTGAATGTGCAAGTCATAAAATACAGCATGATGAGTCCAACCTGGCAGCAGCAGCCGAACCTCCAATCACTCACATCCTTCTGCTGCTCTCTCTCTCTCTCCTTCGCCCCTGCCCGCTTCCTCTGTGCTGCTAAACATCTGGAGAAGAGCGATATCCTCAAAATAAACACACCAACAGCTGTCCACCAGCTTCGCGCCATCTCTCTCTTCCTTCATCACTTGATTACTCCTCCTTATATTTCTCCTTTTCTTCACAGTTTCTGTTTCAGTCATTCTGTCCCCTCTGCCTGTTTGCTTCTTGTCTGTTGGCTCATCGGCATGTAACCGTCATTGATGGATGTGTTTATGCAGAGCGGAGCCTTGTGATTGAGGACATCGGGGACACAGATTGAGTGATGCTTTAAGGCAACAGACAAATGCTGTAATATTTCCCAGTAAATTTGACAGAGCCACTGAAGATTAAAACGTAATTATGTGCCTGCTGGGTATGAGCATGTGCAGATAAGTTCATTTTTTTTCTTCTTATTCTTATTAATGATCTGTATGAATATCAGTGCATGACAGCAAAACGTTAAAAAATCATGAATACCCCCTTCATCCCTTCACTGCCAACACTGATTTAAGTTTAGTTTTGGGTTATTTTCATCCATTAATGTGTATATTTTTCAGTTTAACCCATAAATACTCAAACAGCCGCTGGCAACCAAAATCATCTACTGATCTAAAATGTTTAACATCTGTTGATTCACTAATCCTATCAAAACATACATAATTAACGTAAAATACAGTTTGTCATCTTTTCATGGTCATCAGATACGACCCATTTGGATGTTCAGAGGCTCCGTAGTGAACGTGGAATCACTGTCATCTTCTACAACATTGATTTGAATTTGATCAATGAGAGTGGATGGAGACACTTGTTTTTACTGCCACTTATTAATATCTTTGCTGAGAAAGTCACTTTTTCTTCAGTTTTCTCTGTACTTCATATAATAACCCTCAACTTTAATCTGAGATTTTATGAACATCTATTTGATCAGTGAATTAAATATAGAAAAATACATAATTTTGACTGAAAAAGTGCAAAATACAGAGGACAATATTATAATAAATGGTGTTAAATCACTTAAGAAAGGTTAAATAGAGAGAAATAGAGATAAAAAAAAAACAATTTAGAAACTGCCACAAAAGTAGCACTGGGTCTTTATGGGTTAATTCTTCTCTTTCCCATTTCTTTGTTGTAGGTTATTAGAAACTGGGGGCCCATCTGGGATTATTAATTGGCAAATGATAAATGGACTTGTACTTTTGTTGCACCTTTCTATCTTTATAGTACTTAAAGTGCTTTATAAGTGAATATGCTTACATATACACCAATATTTCACTATTATTCAGAATCTGACAATATTTTGAATTTGATAGGTGTCATGTAGACAGCATATTTCATGTGTGTATTTCCAATTAGGCCTTTTATGTGAATGAGCCTTTTTACAATTTAGACATGCGGAATATGTTGATATTGTTGTGGATTTATGAGGATTTTTTTTTTTTTTTTACATGTCTACAATATATTCATAAAATAAATCTAATTTGCGCATTTTAATGCAGGTTGCTACACACAGCCCTGTTTATGGTGAGCTGGAGTTAAGGCCAAGATCCTCTCTGGCAGAGATGGATGAGGTAAAGACAAGTTCATATTTCAAGTTGGAAGTAAAACCACACCTGCTGTTAAACTTTAGGTTAGATGATATCAACATGTATATAAATTTGAGCAAATATAAAAAAGATGACTTTTTTCCTGAAAGTGTCTGGAGGAATAAAAAGAGAATCTGAGTTCACGTCGTTTATTGTTTTCCACCAGTGGAGGACTGAAAAAACATATTTTTTAATGGGTTGTGCTATGCAGAGCTGTGTGTAAGGAATATTAGTGGAATTTTCATTTTCACTGGCCAATTAGTGACAAATAGCGATATTAGTGTGCATGTAAATGTAGCCAATGTGTCGCCATCACATATTCACACCTCTAAACCCTCGCACACCATTGAAACTGTCACTAGGAGCAACTTTGTGTTTGGTGTTTTGTTTAAGGACAAAACACCCAACTGCGCCACATTTGGCAACATCAGGGAACTGATATGATTGGCTCACAGTGACACATGTGACTGATGCATAATCTGTTTAGCCAGAGGTTAGCTGTTATGTTTTCATCAATAGTGAAATAGGCCAGTTTGAAATCTTGCGCCTTTAGTCTAAATATTGCTTTTCATTTTTTCTGGACATGCATTAAGAGTTTGTTAAACTGCAGTGAGCAGTAGACACATCAAAAATATCTATTAAACGTTTCTAGTTCCAATTCTTTAAAATCTCACGCTCTGTTTTTTAGACAATTTGGCTGTTATTGTCTTTTTTTTTTTTTTTTTTTTTTAGGTTTGATTTGGGAATGAGGCGCCATTGCAAGAGAAGTCCAATGCATCCAGACGAATGCGTTAAAATTTGGAAGAAAGTGTTTGTACTGGCTGGACAACAGTTCACTTTTCACTTTTGTTTTACTGATACTGCCATCATAGTTTTATAATAAAGTATCCTATGTCAATGTGAAAACAATGTGACAATGTGAAAGAGGTCCTACAGTGATTTATTACCTAATTCTGCAGCTTCCCTCTGCTTTATGGGGCCTTTGCAACTCTTGGCTTATTGTTTGGCGGTCTAGTCTGCAACTTTACAGTTTTGGTTCACTCTCACCACGCTAATAATGCTGTTTTCGTCTGCAGCTGTTTGCAATAAGACTGTTTTAAACCTTACTGTTTGCTGCCTGATTAACACACATGCTGAACGAATGCCAGATATTTTCCACTAGAGTAAATAAAAGCCAAATTATAGAGTCAAACGTGGAGTGTTTATTGTACAGACAATAACTAAGCGGTCACAAACACAATAAACTCAAATAGATAATCTCAGTCTCTAGCTGCTGTGTAATTTCGTTTGCTAACAAGTTCATCATCTCAACAGAAGACTCAAGTCCATCTTAAATGGCTATTTGTTTCTGTCTTAGGTATGCAGCTACATTACCATTGTACAGTATTATCTAATTTGTAGTTACAACAGTATCATGGCTCAAGTGTAGTGTAGTGAAGTTGACACTGGTTCTACTGGTTCTGGTTTGACCATACTTTCTGTAGATGCACATTGAATATTTCAGGTGATTTTACTGTTCGTTTCACCTGAAATCTCTCCAGACTTGTGTTACGACTGTTACAAATGATAGCCAAAACTATGAAAATAACACTCACAATGCAATAAATAAGAATTATTATTCTACGTTTACCGTCTCTGCGGAGAGTTCAGAGTTAAAAGTCATAACTAATGTAACATGGGAGGTCTCGGATCATTGACTTTGTGCTCAGAAGCTGTGTGATTAAAACTCCACTGTTGGACATCTCCTTCCTCTTCTTACCTCCAGTGTTATATGTCCCTGAACACATGCCTCAAGTGTTGAAAGCAAATCAGAGGCGGTGAGAGAAGGTAGGAGTAGCAGAAAGAAGAGAAGGAATGAATGCAATTTCCATTGAAGCGGGGAAAGCATCCAGATTGCAGGACACCTGTGAAAACATCATTTTTCATCCTTGAGCAATAACGGAATGGGAGGCGGGAAGATCGAAATTAGTGGCTAAATTAAAAAATGGAACAGACCGAATAAGAAAAGGAAGAGTGGATGTTGATGTTTTTGATCCTTGTTGTTGAATTATTCAGTGTTTAGACTGACATGACATGCTAGCTGCAGAGACTTTCAGACAAGTGACAGGGATGGGTTCAGGACAACATCTGGTCCTTATGCAACCCTCTATATCAAACACATGTGGAGAGTGAGAGTCAAAGAGATGCAGACAGACACAGCATTTTTCAGGGCTCAGTGTTCTGGCTCGTGACAGGACTGCTTCCGGCCGGCTTGCCCGTCGTCTTGATGTGCTGCACCTGCCTCACTCTGCGGCCCAGAAGTCCTGTCCCGCTCGTTCAGTTTCAGCATGGGTTTGTCTTTGAAGCTCCGAGGTGAAACCCAAAACCCTCGCTATCTGTTTTATGTGTTCCAGACTGAAACCACCAACTCAGCAGCAGCAGCAGCAGCAGCAGCCGCAGCACACAACTAGAGGATACATCCACATCTGCTACAGTGATTTGGGACAGTATCACTTTATTGTGTGACACACTATATATATATATAACTGCATTTTAGTGTACTTAAGGGGTTACCATGATTGAAAACTAGTTCTGATGTCCAAAGCGGAATCTTTTGCAACCATTAGGAATCTCTGACCTCAGCAATATAAGTGATGTTGTAGTACTTTTGCTGCTTTATTTCTGTCATCTTGGCTTTTATGTATCGTCTATAAGAAACTTGCAGGCACACACTGCATATACAATACCTGCATTTTGCAAATTCCATTGTTTATTTACTAAAAAGGCTTTTTTTTTTCCTGACCGACAACTCATCCGTAGTTTACACTCACAAGACTGGAAAATCCCTTCATTATGCCGTGTTTGATGATGTTTACCATTTCATTCAGTCAGTAATGGACAATTATTTTATTTTCGTTGCCTTAGAATGAACCATTGACATCTACAGATTCCACCATGATGTGCTGTAATGTCCTTTTCTTTTTTCCAGTTTATGGTGGGTGGCATCCAGCATTAGGTCATATTACCATCACCAACTATGTCTGTATGGACCATCATAATAATAATTAAAAAGTTCTGAAGGTGGGGTGCATCCAGCTTGTGCAATCTGCAACATCACTACTAATGCTGCCTTTCCTCTGATTGTACCACCTCAACTTGCCATGACTGTATTTTGCTTGCTGCATTTCTACTGCAGGCACAAACAAATGGCATTATTAGGTTTTTTTCCCAGACAAGAATATCCGGTTGTTAAGTGGTAACATCACTTCCTGCTCCAAATGCGTCTGTCAGAATGGATCTTTATAGATTCCTCTGATATAGAACAAGGCTTTGACACGTCATGTTTGGTTTGTCAGCCCTTGATCTATGTTGTCCATTTCAGGGGAAAGCAAATAAATTCATGATTTTTGTCAATACACAGCTGAGCATGAAGTGACACGTTACATTACTGTAAAGAGACCAGGAGCTTAGACAGCATTTAAAACATTTAAAATCACAGTCTACTGCAGGTAAAAACTGACTATGGTAAAGTGCACCAACAACTGACCATTAACTGGTCCTCATTAAAAAAGAGACGTCATATTTAATTAGAATACACACTCTGATGTTACAGACTGTTTGGATCTGGAAATTACGTTTATGACACTGTGACATCAGACTCATCAACTGGATAGTTTTTAGACTTCCAATAATATAAACAGAACCTAGTTGAAAATTTGCTCCAGTGATTTTGGAGACTTTGCGCTATCTTGGTTTGTTGTATCACACTTCAACATGATGACACACATTGATTTGCATTTTGATGCTGCAACAGTTCTGGTTCAACTAATTTTTAATGTGCATGATTTTATGTTATGTTTAGTAGTGTTTCCATGTTCATTAGTGAGCCTCTGAACATCCAAATGGGCCATATCTGATGACGAAGAAAAGCTGAGTAACTGCATTTTACCTGAATTATTTACATGTATTGATAAGATTAGTGGTTTAACAGTTATTAAACATTTTAGATCGGTAGACGCTTTTGGGCACTGATGTCTGTGTAGGTCTTTAAGGCATAATGGCACTATAACAGGGCCATAATAGTGAAGACACAGAATCACTGGTGTAAGAAGTTTGGTATTATATATGTAAATGAAAACAATAAAAAATAAAGTTTACCATAATATACTAGGTTAATACATTACCGAACTGGTGTTTATACTACGACTTGAGTAACACTAGTTTGTTTTAGTGAAGAGAAGGCGAACGGGGGTCAGTTACCTCTTTGTATGCAAGTGCATTGAGTTGAAATTTCAGAGAAAAAAACCATAAAAAAACAAATGCGGAGATTTATGAAATACTCTTTTACTGGCTTGTCAGTAATTTCTTAGCTGTAATGCTATACAGAGGGTCTAGGTAAATCCCCCTCACATCCATCTTTTCTTAACCTCAAAATTTCCCTGTCCACCTCTTTCATGAAGAGCTTTCCGTAATGTGTGACATCGATACTCCTGCTTGCCCTTTCCCTGCATATATCACAGACAAATTCGGACACCTGGTCTGAATGTGGCCATGTTTCTGTGCGGCCTCGTCACTGGGAGTAACCCCGCACAGCTCCTCCGTTAGCCCCCCATATGATTAATGGACTGCGGGAAGGTGTTCCTCAGTGTTGACTGGGTTGAGGCTGCTGCTGCTTCTTGGCCTCAAAAAGACTCAAGATAAGCCTGATTATATCCTGTCTCATGGTCCACAACTTCACCCTTAAGGATTCATAACCATAGAACATGTGAAAGAAAGAAAGAGGGAGAAAACATGCTCTCAAAGATCAAAATAAGATAAAGATGAAGAGACTTTATGAGGGCAGAGGTCAGGCCAAACACTGCCATTTGATGGAAGAAAAGGGAAAGAAATTGGTTTTGAACCATACTTAGAAATAAATAATCAAATAATAAGGAATGAACTTTATTTTCACTTCTGAGAAGCGTTGAGTCTTTTATTACACATACAATCGTTAAGGCTGTAACTGCCTTGAAATTATATAGTGTTTACCTTGTGCAACATTTTATGATTTAATGACATTTCTATTCCATTACATTATAATAGTAATCTTGATTTTTGTACGTTATTTTACTTATAATTCAATAAAGCCAACATGTTTTGCTTCTTTCAGAACTTGGTCATTTTTTGCAGAAATTGAAAAACGCTGCACCTTATGTGTTTGTTTCAATCTATGGTGTCTTACATGTTCATCAATCTTTTCAATATTATTCATTTTATTTAATCTGATAAACAAAAGGAGGATGCAGCACCTGTTTCTCATCTTTCACCTTGCAAAGACAGAGTTGCTGTTTCAGATTTAAAAGGAAAAGAGACAAAGGTCTGTAAATGAAAACTGAGTAACGATGGACATGTGATTGATAAATAGGCTGAGATAAAAGACAGCTTAATGCTGTGATTTGTAAAGGGGATGCTGAAGGATGAGGGAGATAGATGAGTCAAAAAAGCCAAAGGAAGAGGGGAGTTGTGGGTAGAGGAGTGTGTTGGGGGTCATGGAGTAAAAAGGCCAAAGGTTATCGCTGAGTCATTAAATGAATCGGGATGTGTTTCAGTCCTTGAAGTGAAATGTACCAGCACTAACCCAGAGTGTTATCTATGAATCCTCAGTAGAGAAGAGGAGACACATTCCTCTATCTTTCTCTATTATACACACTTTCTCCTCTTTGATTTTGCTTTACCTTGTTCTTGTCTCACACACTCATACATATAAAGCAGCCACTGTTGTATCTCTGACAGTTGTTGAAAGGTGAAGTATGTAGATGAAGATGGTCTGGAGAGTCAGCATTTGAAAACTGAAGAAAATATAGGCATTAATGGAAATAATATCATTAAAGTATTCATGTATTCATTCATTCATTTTTTCAAACTGCTTAACCCTCGAGAGAGGATGCTGGAGCTTATCCCAATTACCAATGGGAGATAAACCACAAAATATATAAAGTCAATTACTGTGGCTCTGTTTGATTCTGTTTACTGTTCATCACTTTTACAGTCTGCATCAAAACAGAAGTCAGCTATTATGCTCATCAGTAGCCACATTTCAGTGTTGTTTGGAATAGATTTGTGTAGTTACGTTAATTAGTTGTTCTAAATTTCCCGTAGGTGTGAATGTGAGAGTGGGTTCTTCTCTGTATATGAGCCCTGTGATAAACTGGTGGTGTGTTCAGGTTCTACCCCTCCTTCGCCAAATGTTAGCTGGGATTGTCTCCAACCCTTGTGCAACCCTTTAAAGGATTCAGCAGATTACTGGAAATTAATCAATGCTTTGTGATTAGCACATAGCACACATTATTAGATAGATAGATAGATAGATAGATAGATAGATAGATAGATAGATAGATAGATAGATAGATAGATAGATAGA
>JAPQRQ010000006.1:21351776-21362743 GCA_037367365.1 Apogon talboti | reverse complement strand
TAGATAGATAGATAGATAGATAGATAGATAGATAGATAGATAGATAGATAGATAGATAGATAGATAGATAGATCGTAGTTTAGTAAAGTTTAGTTTCTTGAAGGATGACTAAAATTGTCTAAAATAAATCATGTAAACCTAATTAAATTACCATTTACAACAATATGTAATAACCATGATCCAAACTGTAATTAAATAACCTACTGTATATCAATCTTAATAAACCAACATTAATTTTTGTGAAATATTTGGTGAAAAGGTTTTAGAATATATTTGATTAACTTTTCAAAAATACATTTTAACTGTAAGTCTACTCAATAATGTTCTGCTGTGATGGTAATGTTAGTTGACTTTGTTGCTATGAATATTTTTAACTAACCACTGATGACATTTTTTTCAATTTATTTATTTATTTTTGCTACAGTGCTGCAGGATGTTAATGTTTTATGAGCAGAGCTGGTACGACATATTCAGGTGTGAGTGTTTGGTGTGAAGCCAAACCCTTCCCTGGCCTGCCCTCCACGGGCTGCAGTGAGCCGGTCCATCTGCTGGAGGCTGATGGGAGCAGGAGGAGGAGGAGAAGGAGGAGGAGGAGGAATGTGGAGGTCAGAGAGGCTGCCGGGGCTGTTGGTGTGACCCGGCTGTGGAGGAACGACCTGAGGCTGAGCGCGCGAGCTGCCGCCTCTCACTTGTTCCATGTGATGTTCAGGATCAGAAACATATGTGCGTAGTGTGTTGTGTAAAGTTATATGGAGGGTCACTGCTGGTGCCTGTGAGGATATGTGAAGAGCTTCCAGGGACATCTTAACCTACAGCTGTTATGAAGCTACTTCCTTAGAATCATGTACAAATCTGTGATCTGCACTTTTTCCAAACATGGTCAAAAGTCCCCTGTCAGGAAACTAATTAGAAAAACAAATATATTTCCTGCTGTATTTAAGTACAGTTTGGGGTATTTGTAGTATTTCCATTTTATAGTGCTTTATACGTCTACAATATTTAAGAAGGAAATACTGTTTTTACTCAACATATCCAGCAAACCGTTTAAAGATTATATTTGTGATTTCCAAGCTTTTTGTCCTCAGATGTCTTTCAGAAAGCTGTTTGTAGTTGTGTAGTTGTAGTCACATTACACCATTTACCACTAAATAGCAATTTCTCCGTCTAAACTGGCATGGTTTTATTTGTCCAGGAGCCTAAATGACTAACCAAAATGGACATATTAATAATCTGATGATGTCATATAATTATGTATGAGAATGATCAAGCTTGTACTTTTACTTAAGTAATTTAACTACATTCTGCAGAAAATATATTAGTGCTTTCACCCAATTAGGACATTCACTTAAGTATTTTTATAATGTTGTACTTGGACCCAAATAAAGGATATGAATGTTTTTTCTACCATGTGATTGATAAACAGTGATAGACACAGGTCTATCAGGTCCATCTAAAACACACACATAAAGGCTGTTCTCTCATAGTCAGGTCCCAGAAAACAGAACAAAATCTGACATGCAGACCCTGTATATAAAAAACTCTGATGATACAACAGAAAAGTCATGTGACAGTTGTGCTGTTTGCTCCGTTTATTAGAGGTATATTGTCAAACATTTTACAAGCTGTTGCTTAAATGTTTCCTTTTAGAGAGAAAAATGCGACACTGAAAACAATTACGTAGCTCAGCAGAGAACACTTTTAAAGCCCCTGTTTGGAAGGCACTAAAGTCCCAGTTTTAGTATCAGTCACACATGCAGACACAACTAGCAAAGACACCTGTTGTTACACACTTCAGTAGCTACAATACATAGAGCTTTCAATCGATTGGTTAGTTGAGCTTTTAATGGCAACACCACGTATGTCTGCTATCATGTGTTGTACACCAAAAATGTCTGCAATGATTACATGGACAGTTAACATAACACAGACTTTTAATTCAATACATTGAACATTTGTACAGATGTGAAGCGTCCATAACTTACTTCGTGTGGGAGGCAGGCTTTCAGTTTGCTGTATGCTCTGTTGTGTGCATGTATCTTAAATATTTTCAAGATTAAATACAACATATTGCTGCTATTTAAATACATATGTGTCTTTTAAGTTAGAGTCATTCAGTGGAATTATGTATAATCACAAGACAACCATCACTTGGATTTTCTTCACGTCTGCAAAAGAAATGTACAAAAAGTTTTTAAATAATAATGATAGAAGTACATTCAAACAATAGCATAATAGTTCCTCAGCATTACAACATTGTCGTGGTTTTAAATAGCTTGTGATGTATGGGTGCTTGTCAGGGACAGTCTGTCATTATATTAACCTCTGATGTTCATAAAAATGTTTGCACCCTATCTCTCGCTTCAGATACTGCAGAGAAAACACTGTCAGACGAAACTTAGATGCCGTGCTGGTGCCATCGTCGTATTGCTAGTGCTGCTGATGATCAGCGAGTTCATCGAAAGATACACAGTTAGCATAAAATACACCACAGAGCTGTAAATGTCTCTGAAGCTTTGGCATTTGGCTCTCCAAGACTATTTAACACACACACGTGCCTGTCAGACGTTCATGTGAGAGTGAGATGAGCTGCAAACATGAATGCAGACTAGAGTTATCTGATGTTAAAGCTGGCACTGGCTTCTTATGAACGAACAATTAGCCTGTCAATTAACTGTGTAGACTGCTGCATCGTCACTAAATGGGCAAATGTATATAATAACTTCTGACAGGTTCGACATTGACTTCATCTCTGTTGCACTTCTTCCTTTGTTGCATTTTGTAGTCATTTCCTGTCTTGTGTGATTTGTTTCTCTCACTTTTTCATTGCTCATAATAATGATTATTTAGCTGCTATATTCATTCCCTTGTGTTCGTCCTCCTCTTCCTGCATCCCTCTTTGTTGCTACATTTGTCTCTATCAGTCTGTATGTCTGTATGCAGTTAGCTGGGTCCTACAGTCTCCTCTTCCCACCATCTGCCTTTCATGCTTATGTTTGTCTCCTTTCCCCTTCATAACGGGTCTGTTCTCTACCTCACTACCGGCAGCCACAGCCTTCCACCACCATGTCCTGGTAATTCTTCAGTACCACTCTGTCTTGAGGGTCCAGGTAGAGCAGGGCGATGGGGCTGAGGGAGGTGGGGACGCAGCAGGCCCGGGGCACTGCTCCATTCACAGAGTTTACCAGAGTCTGCACCATGGCGTGGCTAGAGGAGTTCATGTGTTCGGCCAGAGGAAAGCGACACTCTCCCAGGCAGAAGAAGGCATCGTAGCCACTGGGAGCGATGATCCACCTGTGCCAGCCCACGTCATTGAAATCTACATACAGAGGATGGCGGCGGCATCTGTTACGGGAGAGGCGTTTTAGTTTTGCAGCACGACCACCGTTTCTTTTGACTCTTCCACGGTCGCTCCAGCTGATCCCTACCTTGTCACCTCCCCAGCCTGGCACTGTATACCCTGTTTTTTTAGACCTTCCCCTGGCTTGGTCTCTAAAGCGGCCCATGCTGCTGGTCCTGGCCCTCTCCTTTGTCCCATTTCTACCTCGCATCTTCTTGCCACCACTGGGGGTCCTCCTGCCATGTTTGACTAAAGCCTCTCCACGCCCGTCATGACTGTACGTCACCAAGAGGGGTCTCTCTTGAGCCCAGCTGTGCTCATCCTGCCCCACGGACCTACGTACCCTCAGATGCCCCTCTTTGTGTTCCATTGTGTCCTTCTTGTCTGCAGCAGAAAACAGGTTTTGGTCATATAATGAGGTGCTATTCTGCGGTCTGACCTCCAGGAAGAAACCCAGGCTGCCAGTCCCAGCGAGGGCCTTATGGAGGAGCTCTGCATCCAGGCTAAACGCCTCCCAGACATCATTTTCTGTAGGACTATGGAGACCAGTAGTGAGCAACCTTGTCTCTATCAGAATAGGTTCTGTGTTCTCATGGATGTCAGAGAGGAACAGGTTCAGTCTGTGGGGCCCGGGGCCCAAAGAGGCCCTGGCATTACGGAGGAGCCGGAGCTCAGCGGAAAGCACCTTCTCATCCTGCGGGATGGAGGAGATATTAAAGGAGATGAGCACCTTCTTATGATCTTCTGCTGCTGGACTGTCTCCAAATGGCTCTAAGAGAAAGAGAAGACAGATAAGAGGGTATGGGAGTGAGCTTTATCATACTTGGCCATTAGCAGAGATGCATCTTTGACAAGATAGAAATGGACTTGTAATTTGTCAGATAATTTTTGTATGACTTCAGAAACAAGATCCTTGCCAGTGTTACTATTGAGAGCAAACACGTTAAACTACTGTGAACTACAGACAATTTCCAAAATATATTCTCATATCTACATTTAGTTTAATGTTTTATACAGATTAAGGGGGTGGGGGTGGGGGTGTATCTTGTTTGTGGTTGATGCACCAGGCATGCACAGTACATTTATGTGTAGTAATGTACTGTATGTTCTTGTTTTTTAATCTGATAACATTCCATTGCTTATTTATATATTTTCTGTCAAAGGAAAGCTGTGTTATCAACTATGCAAAGCCCAAATTTGCAGAGTGCCTCTCTTGAAAAAGATAATGTGCCAAAATTACAAATATTTACTCAATACATTTTTTTACATGTTATTTAGAACTGTTTCATAAAATAGAAGCTCTGGAAAACTATATGTCTTGCACGGTGAGGTTGCAGGTAATAGGGGAATTAACTGCACATGATGCAGTGTCTGCTGCTAGGGGTCTCACAAATCAAAATAATATGAGACATAGTAGTATATGATGCTGTAAATGAGCATGGAATGTTTCTGACATATCCCAGACTGAAATCATGTATTTTCACATTACAGGTGGTAACATATGTTCATATCAGGTAATTTTATCCTAGTGAAATAGCAGTATGTAATGCTAAATGTTAACATTAGTAAATGGGCTACTGACAGATGACTACAGATTATTCTAAATTTTGACAAAGTTCAAAACAAATAACAAAATACATATTAGACCAGTGTAGTTATTTTTTGGATATTTTAGTGTGGTAATGTCATTCATTATAGGTTTTATCATGTTTGTATGTTTTGGTTGGCTTATGGTTTGAAATGTTGAACCCATGTTGCATCCAGTTTACAATATGTTAGAACATGTTTTTTCAGTAAGCTTACCGGAGTGGTGAAAGCTGCGTACGGTGTTGGCCTGCTGGATATGTTGGCTGGGGAAGCTAAATAAAGGGTCCTCCACTAGATGGTACTGCTGCTGATGAAAACGGTAGAGATCCAGGAGGTAACGTGGCACCTGCACTCCAGGCTGAGGGTCAGGCTGCGACTTCAGGCCCAGTCGGCTCAGGAGAAGACTCTGGATGGTCTGAGCCAGACTGGGTTCAAGGTGGGTACCAGCCGGTGTGGGTGACGAGGGGGGCGGCATGGAGTGTACCTTTCCATGGTTGATCTCGCTGGTGTCTCCACCCTGGCGACCAGACGAGGCTTGAGGTAGCAGCAGGACCATGAGGAGCAGGAGGTTAGCAGGGAACATGGTGGACCTGAAGATGAGTAGAGGATGTTGAAGAATTCCAAAAGAGAAGAAGTAAATGAGGAGAAAAAAGGGGAAGAGGGGATATAACGCAATCATAAAGCAAATTGAATTCAGGTCCACTACAGTTACATGTTTATACACAAGTGTTTTTTTACTGTAAAGCAATGTAAATCATGTGACATAATGACACAATATAAAGTATTGGTCGAGAAATCTGCAAAAGCGATAGGTCCTATGAGATGCTCCTGGACTCTGTATATCATGCTTATGTCTTCTTCTTCCTGGACACGCTAGTTTCTCATTAGTCCTCAGCCTTCATGGGGCATATGTTCAAGAAATTTACTGTCTAGATATCCATATGAAGTTGTTTGCTTGTTATTCATGGCTGTAGAAACAGTGCGACTTTGTTTTTGCGTTGTTAATTTATGGCACGCTTCATACCCCCAAGGCCAATATATCTTTTTGGACACCAAAGCCGGAGAAATTAGTCTTTAAACGTGTTGTGTGTTCATGCATAGAAAAGATGATGGTGTAGAGTAAGAAAGACATTTAACATTAATCAAAGCCTGTGTACTCCAGTGGCGTAATGAAGTTGTAGAAGTTGTAGAGTTGTAGAGGCCTGTCACGATGACAAATAGTGCGTTTTTTTTGTTGTTATACTGTTCAGATGATGAGGGGCGTTAGTAAGGTCTGGCAAGTTCACTTCTTTCTACACCCCCAATATTTTTTATGTTTAAACTTATAGTCTTTGGCCCCAGGCAACATTTTGAGGCAGTTTATCAGACTTCATGCAGCTCCCTCTGGAGCAACAAAAGGCTTTATACAACTTAGGCATGCACATATGTATCCTTTAGTACCCCTTTTATACCTTTAAACAGAATGTGATGAATAAAATTGATGCCGGCACCCTTTTAATGATGTACAATGATGTTAAGAAAACTGGATTACAAAAAGGTCAGATAGTGAAATTCCTTCTGTCTGTAAAGTCAGTTCTGAAAAAACTCAACAGACAACAGTTCTCCTTTAGGAAAACTTCAGTGTGTTAATATAGTTCAGCCCTTTTCAGCTGACTCAAAACATGTGATCATCTTATCTTCCTCCATGGCTCTGCTCAGTGCGAGAACACAATGACAAGCAGGGGCCACACAATTAGCACTATGACCTGGCTAACACCCTGCACCTCTGTAATGTGGGTTGTTAGCCAGAAAGTGCAGTATAGACAGTAATTATAGGACAGAAAGTTAATGGCTCTCTTGACCTGCAGAGGCTGAGGTGAGGTGTTAAAAGCGTTACACCACGACAAGAGTTTGTGGACTGAAAAACAAAAACAAAAACTACCAAATGTGTCAAATAATAAAACTGGTACTCTTTAGTGATCTTGACAGAAAAAGTAAATAATAATAAAGAAGAAAATCAGTTACTGTTAATCACTTAGTTAAAGAATCCCCCTAAATTTTCAGTTATCTCTCCCCTTGTTTGCCCATATCTCTCTTCTCTCCTCTTTCTCTTTATCTCATCTCTGTAAGGGACAGCGAATCGATTAAGGCCTCTACAGCGAGATAACAAAGGTGTTTATGGCAGAGCAAACACATAATGACACTGAAATGACTGCTAATCTTACCACACTGTCAGAAAACGGGTTAAAAAGAGGTCACAGGTGTGAAGGTGTGTGCATAAGTTAATGTGCGCACATGTGCAAACTGTGCATATGAGTGTTGTTCATGTGCTGCGTGGTTCAAAGGGCAGGCCTGGGAAAATAAGCCATCTCCAAGCGTGGGATCGTTCTTAGGTATCATTAAACTCTCAACCCCACCCAGAGCTGTTTCACCTGAGGCTACGCAGAAGAGGACAATTACAGATTAGACACTCTGCTGGACAGCCTCTCCCATAGAGTGGAGGCTTGTAAAGCAGATTAAGGAGAGCAGCACCACCTCTCTCCTGTACTTTCCTCACCTACCATACCACCCAGGTGACTCTGAGGTTCAAAGGTTCGGTCATCACACAACAGGGTGTGTTTCTTCTCGCAAAACAGAGAAAAAGGAAGAAAGAGGTTGTGAGCAGAGGCCAGCTTGCCCTACATCACTTTGACATACATACAGCTACTCTCTGTGGATGTCTGTGTTATGACTGGCTCTGTCTAATTTAAACCCGGCAAAGAGGATCCAGGACTGATTTAGCATCTTTATGTGTCATGTGTATCAGGGTGACACCCACTGTGACATGTCAACTCATTCAGTTAGTCAGAAAAGCTGACATTTTTATGATTATATCCAGCAGTTCCTCCATTTATGTCTGGCTATCCTTGTTACACTGCGCTGTGGTTTCTTCTTCCTCTCTAACATTAATCTGGAGAACTGGGCGAGGGATAAGGATAGATGAAGGTTTTGGGGGTTATAGTGCTCTTGCAGCAGTGTATGCAGGACTGTAACTGGGCTCAAACCTATTAGACATATTAGATGTGACCTGACCTTCTGAGCAGACTGTAGCGTGACCCCGGCGTGCGGCGGACGAGCGTTGTCGCCGGTCTGCCCCGTGATTTTCTGTACTCACTGATTAAAACCTCTGACCTGTCAGCCTCTGTTTGTAACTCCTGCTTTTGTCATGACTACCTTATTTTTATCTATTTCAAACCTCTGCTCATTTTCCCCTTCCTCCTTCCTCTTTGCATTCCTTGAACTTTGTCCTTTTTCTTTGTTCTCTGTTGTAACACACCTTTTCTGCTTAAAATCACACTTATTTTTATTCAACCTCCATTTCTCTTCTGTGTTTCTTTTGACCTTCCCATAGTCGCATGTTCTTTTTTGTTTCCGTGCTTCTCCATATCACTTTTTCATTCCCTATCTCCTCCGCTCCTATTAATGTTGGTCTTTTTTTCCCCTAGACTTTAAATGAATGGTGTTTTTGCGGAAGAGTGTGGTGGACTGTTGCCGGGCCAGAGGGCCGGAGTGTCACCGCAGCCGGCTGATTTATCCACCGCTGCTGTCTTCATGTTACGCCTGGTCCCTCAACTTTCCCTTCCTGTTGTTCTTCCCGTGTTTCTTTTCCCAAATTCCTCCTCTCACTCTCCCTGATTTCTCTCCCCCAACTCTCTCTTTTTTTTAAAGCTCTCATTCTTTTAGAACATGATACGTGTAGCAACCATGCCACAGGGTTCATTTACTCTCGCTGAGCAAATACTGAAAAATATGACATGTCAGACAGCCTCATAAGGCCTAATATGATGTACAGCACACACACACACACGCGCACACACACACACACACACACACACACTCTACCTCTTCCACAATGGCCCTTACACTTACTGCACATACAAACGAGCATACACGCCACAGTCTGTACAATTAACTGTGAGGTTACAACTGCACCATATTCCCCCTGCTAAACTAGTCATTTATGCATGACTTTGAGCTGTGGAATTAATACATAATGGGGTGGAGTGAAAAATGTTCAAAACCTTTGAGAGTGGAGTTGTGGTTCTGCTTTCTGAGGCGTAACAGATGAAATCATTACAACAATATTCCAGGTAGGCTGCTGTGTGGTTTTATTGGACACTATTAGTACGGCAGTCTAATTTATCCCAGCTGGACCGATTAGTTGGGCAATAACCCAGACATCAAATGTACATTTCTGTAACACACACTCACGCATGCATGGAGACACACGTCTGCATGCTAAGGGTTTAAAACACATACTAACTGCCAGAATAAGTGAGTACTAACACGTATGCAGAAATGCACGCCAAGCTGTATAAATGTGAAGGAGCTGTGTTGTAAATATGTGAGAGCTGTTAGAAATAGTGTAAAACTCACAAAGACACACTAACGTATATATACACAGGCCTGGTGTGGAGTAGACCTGGTGTATTTCTACTGTTTTAACATAACCACAACCTGCTCTCTGTGGCTGAACAGGTCGCACACAATGTTTTAGTGTCACATATGTGAGCATCAACAGGTTGTCTTGTATTTCTAAAAGGCTCCATTCATCCTGAACTTCTTCTAGGAGGTTTTCTGGTATCACAAGTGCATTGTGGTTAACAGGAGACCCCACTGAGACAGAATACTGGAAAAGCATCAGTGGAAATAGTGACACCTCTAAACTGAGAAAGCTCAGAGACTGTTCTTGTTGAAAGTCTGACAGCTGAATCGATGTAAAATACAGAACAAAAACACACCTCTGCTTTTTACATTAAAGCTGCTCTGCATTAACACTGAGGGCCAATTCATACCGGGTATGCTGAGCTGTGGTGAGTTACGTTATGCTCTTTGAACTCATAACGGGCACATTATTCTTGGACAAGTTGCTTACCGGACAGGATTTTGATTGAGCAACACAGTGTGCCAGCAGTGTATGCATGTGTATGAGTGTGTGTGTGAGCGTTTTTCCCCAGAGTGACTAATGGTTTCAGCAGCACAGCTCCTGTGGCCTGTTGCTTGACAGACAGACAGACAGACATGTATGTGTGTGTGTGTGTGTGTGTGTGTGTGTGTGTGTGTGTGTGTGTGTGTGTGTGTGTATGTGTGTGCATGAGAGGGATGCACTACTCACGTCCAGGTGTGTTGGGATGTATGCAGAGTCCATGGTTTATCCTTGAGCTCCAGTGTTACGATCCCTCGTCTCTCGCTTCCACTCCTTTGGACAGAATGGACAAAGTGGACTTTTTACCTCTTTTTCCTCCCTGTTATCTCTCGTCCTCTTTCTCTTTACCTCTTTCAGAGTCTGTCTCTCCTACGTCTCCTGTGTAAATGCACTCTGGGTAATGCTTCTCTCTCCATGTTTTTACCCTGCTGTGTTTTCTCTGTTCCCTTGCTTAGCTTCTCATCCTGTTGTCAGTGTCAGATAAGCAAACTCTTAAAAACATCCACCGGCTTCCCCCTGTCTGTCTGCGTGCCTGACCTCTACTAGTGGACAACTCCCTTTGTCTGTCGCCTGCACTTCCACTTCTGGTTGTTTAAAACACACCGGTGCTGCCACTGTGCATGGAAGCTGCAGGAGGAAAATCAAAAGTGTCTGTCTTTATCACCGGCAACAACTCACTCTTGTTCCTAATCCTCCTTACTATGTCTCTCTCCCTTCCTCTCCACTCTGTTCCTCCCTTTTGTATCTCCTCCCCTTTTCCTCTCTCTCTCTCCCTTGGCCTCTCTCTTTTAGACACACAACACACACACACACACACACACACACTTTTCTTTTGCTTTTTTCTAAGCTAAACTAAGTGTCCAGCTGGTAAACTCAGTTTAACTCTAATTGACTTTCCTGGCCACTTAGATCCTCCCAAAATGTGATGTCACTAAGACCAGCCCTATTACATATGACCACTGTTATCTCTCTTTCTCTCTCTCTCTCTCTCTCTCTCTCTCTCTCTCTCTCTCTCTCTCTCTCTCGCACACACACACACACACACACACACACACACACACACACACACACACACACACACACACACACACACACACA
>JAPQRQ010000006.1:21330055-21351676 GCA_037367365.1 Apogon talboti | reverse complement strand
TCTCTCTCTCTCTCTCTCTCTCTCTCTCTCTCACACACACACACACACACACACACACACACACACACACACACACAGTTTAACACAAACACAGAAGTTAATTCTCTACATGCATATGATATGTAATAGAAAACCAAACACACAGAAAAATAGAAACACACAAGCAAGCATGTGAAAACACAAACACACACATTTCAGATCACCCTGAGGTCAGCACATAGAAGCAAACTGATTATTTTCCCTTAACAAACTCACCTGCTGCTTTTCGTTGGCACCATTCTACACATCGGCCAACATTGTCCCAGTCAGTCCCTCCGTGATTATAAATACACGGCCCCATGTCACTGAAAAAGAAAAAGAGATTACAGATTACAGATTATAAGACAAAGGTATGAATGGATGACTCATAAGGGCTTGCATGAAGTCACCACAGCTGAGTTTTGTGATTGGATGGAAGTAGATGTTGAGAAAGAAAAAAAAAAAAAAAAAGACAGCCTGTACTTCTCCACTACGGTTTGAAGCAAGGTGCATCCGTCCTTCCAGCCCAGAGCGGGTGGCGGGTGAATTTGTATTCATGGGGTGGGCCCATGAGAAAACGTCTCTTTAGGATGCACCGTCTCACATATTAGATCTCATCTGGAGAATCACTTGCCCACCTCCCTCTGCTCCTCCTCTCTGTCCCCTCCACTTGCTCTTCCCGTCCACTCTCGTTTACGTGCAAACACACAAAAACTCATTCACAGACCTCATTCATCCCAAGCCTGAGTAATTGTCCCAGAGCAACTTTACACACAAACACATACACACTCCCTACTCCCAACAAACACCAAGGCTTTTGAAAAACTTTTTTTCTTTATTACAACATTCTGAACCTCACAGTCTAGATATTTTTGTAAATGAATTGCTGAGATGAGAGATAAGAAATTTCATGATTTGCACATTTATTGCTTGATTGGTGTTCCTCGATTCTCACATCCTTCTGTCAGCTGCATCTGAATTTACCAGCAAAGTAAAAGTCATGTCAATGAATCATTTGACTGGGATGTTTACGCAGTACACAACATGACCTTCAGTCCAGAGAGTTTGACCACAGGACTGACCTCCTATTGCCACCAAATGATCCTGACCTATGACCTTACAGACGAGAGATTTCAGTGAACCCAGAAAGTAGTACCAATAAAGATAAATGCAGTTTGGGTTTATTATAGCCTTTGTTATTGGTCAGTGTCAGTTCCAGGAGTCAAGAAAGTAACACTAGAATGTGAAAATACATTTGCCGCAGCTCTCTCCTTTCTGTCCTTAACATAGACTGTGGGTAAAGATGGGAAATGCCGTTATGAAACAGTACAGCCAAAATACCACAGTTAGTGGGGCTAACATGTTTTGTGTCTTAACTTTCATCTCACAGATCTCTCTAAAAAGACCAAGTAGCCTCAAAACATCAAAGAATATAAGTCTAGTTTCCTCTCAGACTGAGTCAAATAGAATAGGCTGAAAGGTTGTTATACCATTTTTGCAAAAGAAATACTGCCTACTGCAGCTTTAAATAGAATATACACAACCATATCTAGACAAACACTGTAGAAGTGTATTGTAAATAGAAAGGTGAAGTCACAACCTTCTCGGTGTAGCCCATAGGGTCTAACTTTGGAAAAAAAACTGACCCTAACCCTAACTGAGCATCATTATATGTGTAAAAGACAGCATAAATAAAACAGGATAAAAAAATAATTTATCACTCACCATTGAGTGTAACACACAATAATTTTCGGAAATGAGGTCCCATGGGCCACAACCAGAAGTTTGCTCCTCTTTTGGCCTCATAGATGATGATGCATCTCATAAACCACAGTACGTCGGAGTCCTTGTTCCCTACAAAATGCTTTGGTGCTATAATAGCTAAAACAGACAGCTGCCTGTAAACTAAAGTATAGATAAGTCCAAAATAAACTCACTAACCGATCAGGGAAAATGTCCAGAACCATCCTGGTAAGGGTTTGTGTAAACCTACAGAAATGAATTTGACAAGTGTTAAAAGTATTAATATCCACCACATATACTGAACTGAAATATGATGAAAAGTGTTGATAATTAATGAACTTTATAGTGAGCATAAAAAGATATCTGTGAAGGAATGAAAGAAGGAGTCATTTGCTAATAGCAGTGGGCTTTCATATCTGAGTCTCAGTTTACATGTTACAAAACACAGTTTCAGCTTTCAAACTTTAGAGGTGCTTATGGGGAAACTAAAATAGATGAAAGTCTAAAGACATTCAGGAATCTCAGCTCAGCCACAGCTCTGGCTTTTCCAAATGAGCAGTAATTCCAACCTCCAGGTTTCCCATCCTCTGGAAAAGCCGTCGGCTGCCTGTCCCGCTGACTTCCGACGGGGGTGGAGAGACACTTTTAAAGTAATACCTCACTGCCCTCTTAACAAGCCCTCCATCCGTCCTGCATCCCAGCATTCCCACCTCCAGACTGCTCCATCCCTCCACGGACACAGAGCGAGGCCGTGTCATTAGAGGAGGAGGGCGGTTGGATTCAACATTTCTTCTCCATTCAGCTTCTCCTCCCTGTTTCTCCTCACATAATTACTTATCAGTCAATACGGTCATTAATCCAGTGTTGGTTGAAATGGAGCAGTAAAACTGGATAAACAAAAGTGACTAAGTCCCATATAGCAGTAGCAGTGATACAAACACCACACACCTATTCAAGTGTAGTAAATACTTGGTAGGCAATAATATAAGAATTTATGAGTCTCTTTATCCTTTCCATAAATGTCCTAACAATCAGTCCACACTCACATTATCTGTGCTCCACCAAACATCGACCTCTCAGTAATATGAAACCGACTCTCTATCACCACTCAAAGGTAAATTAATGTCAAAGCCATATTTTGTGTCTGTTCACAGTTGTCCTCCACACATGCAGTAGTGCTTGATGACAGTAATCAACTTATGTAATGTGTAAAGTATAATCACACTAAGCTTAATTGGAGCAGAGGTGGAGTAAGTTATGCATGTGTAGGCAACAAGTAAGCAAGCAAGTTCTATGTTTCTGAGGTGGAAATGAAGCCACTGATCAGGTCAAAGAAGTCATGATATATGACCATCTAAAGATCTGTCTTACATGAAAAACTGAGACATCGATTACAAACCAATGGCGAGTGGTGCTGTCATATCAAAATACAGCCTTATAGGTGTACAGAAGTCATTATTTATATTATCAGTTAAAATAAACTGATTATAACTTACATTACAAACAGTGGTGGGATATAACTAAGTTTTTTTGCTGGGGGAGCATTTTACTGCACAATGAACACTGTAACTTATGACACAGAAGCAACATTTGGCTGATTAACCTTAGTGTTTTACCTAATTTTAATCAAATCAGTTAGAAAATAAGGTACTTTTACTTGCAGTGAATATTTTTACACTTTCCAAATGTACTTACCGGTATACCAAAACAAGTGATCTGAGCCCACATACATAACTATATATGTATAACTTACATTCTTAATAGCGTTTAAACTGCTGGGATATCTTCAGTTATCATCAACACAGAAACTACCCTTAGACACCAAACCATCTTTGTACCATACTGTAAACATTTTTGCCTCAACGGATCTGCAGTAATTGACTCACTTTTGGAGCCATCCTCCAGTGGCCATTTGAGGAACTGCAAGTTTTGGAACTTCAGCTCTGACAGGTGACAATTGGTCTTTGCAAGTACATCTACAGCTCAATCGCAAAATGGTTTATGATCACAATAAGATTAATGTTGTAACTTTAGGCTAATATAGTGAATTTCAACTTGTTTTTAACCAATTATTGGGACAACAGTTCAGCAAATAAGAAATAGAGTAGTTATTGTGTGTGCTAGGATTAATTGTGGTGTAATATCAATACATCATCAGTAGTTGCTGGAGTTTCTGCTCATATTATCATTACATAAACACATTTTCGTTGTTGTGAGGAGTTGCTGTGTGCTCCTGGTCTACATTTAGTGCTAGCTGCATCGGATTTGACTTTTGAAGCTCTGTTGTGTCTGACTGTACTTGTACTCTTTGGACCTTCTTGAAACCAGGTCAGTGTTGTGAGGTTAATTTAACTTTATCTACAAGCTACGGAAAAAAAAAAAAAAAAAATCTGGGAAAATACAGTAGAAATATTACAACTTTAATCTCATGAAAGTATGACATTATTTTCATTAAATTATGATTTTTTTTTTAAACTATGACTTTATTCTCAAAATATTACGGCTTTATTCTCATAAAATTATGACTCTTTTTGTATTTGACTTTATTCTCATAAAATTACATGTCTTATTTTGATATTTTACAACTTTATGCTCATAGAGACAAGTGTTTTTATTTTCTTATGTGGCCCTAATACGCCTTCATAATTTAGAACCAGATACTGAGAGGACAGTGAGTACCAGCAGCTTAGATGAAAAGTGCCAAAGTGCAAGAAGAAATCACAACAAAAAGTAAAATGTGTATGTCTGAGTTTATACCAGCTCACTCTGAACACTGAGTGAATGTAAAAAACATTAGTGGGCTCAATAGCTGAGATGAAATTAAACACTCCACTGGGGAAGTGATGAGGGCTTTGGGAGCAAGTGTGTAGGTGTTTGTGGTCAAGCGATAAGGAAAGGTGGACCACACTGTGGACGGCTGCTGGACAGTCAGGGAACGGTAGGAAAAGAAGAGACTGGAGGTGGTTCATATGAGAAAATAAAATGTAAAGATACTAAAATATAATAGTGAGATTGGTGCTTCATGTCAAGGAGAGTGCAGAAGTGAGTGTTCAGACTCATCTACTTAAATGTAATGGAGAAATCTGCAGTTTGGTCCAAAGGTCAATGAGCAGGGACTAGTTCTACCTGTGAAAGTGTCCCTCTGGTGATTAGTAATAACTGTGGAAGTTGTCTGTGATGTTAATTGTATGAAAAATTGTGATTTGTGATATAAAAATTGTACAACAAATGACATACCCTATTTCAGGAAACACAAACGTGTTAAATTCGCCCTGTGTGAATCCACATTTGTGTGATTTAGTGTGATGTACACCAATTTTTTTTATTTCTGCCATGCATTTATTCAGCCTGTTTCCTGGTTGAACATTACGAAGTCTGCACTGATGATGATAAATGAAAGTGTTTTGGTTGTAAATTCACATAGATATCCACTAGAAGAGCAAACATAAGTCCGTCAGATAAGCGAAATCTAAAATGATGATGAGGATGACATGCATAACAGCTCCGGGATTGATCATTTTTCTGTCTTTCAACAGTAGTCTGAGAGCTGAGCCTGTCCTTGACATCAGAACTGGGGAATCATTTCAGTAAATTCAAGTAAACAGATTTCCCCTGTTGTCTGTGAATCCACCACATGAAACACACAAATGGTCAGATGATGGGCAACTACAATAATTATATAGAGAACCTACAATATTTTTTTAATCAATGAGCCTATTTACATGACCATAGGAATACAATAAATGGGACTAATCAGATAATTGTAATAATGTGATCTGACTTGTTTACATGCAATTCAAAAATGCAAGTCACATTTGTTTTCTACAAATTTTTTTTGTTTTTTTTTGTATTTTTACACAAGCACTGATGTAAAAGAATGTATACATGAATGAAAACATCTGAGTATTGGAGAGAAATCCAGGCGTGTTAATCTGATTCCTCATAATCAGATAACTGCTGTTATCTGGTAAAACATATCAGATTATGCTGTTCATATATCACTTGAATAGTCTAATCACTCCATAAATCAAAAAAATTATCTTAGATTTAGTGTGCATGTAAACAGGCTCACTGTCACATCATTACAGAACAGACCTGACTGTAAGTATAATTGTTTATTCTGTTACTGTGTTTTAACATGGATTGTTATGGTGTGTAAAACATTTTGGGGTTTGCTCTTTAAGCTCGAACCCAAGTAGAAAAACGGAGTTCAAATTAGTTAGTAGGCATTAGTCAAAGTCATTCACTCTCCCAAGTCATCACAGACTACAGCTTGGTCATGAGCCCTTAGTGTTGCCAGTTTTTGAGATGGCAAAGTACCGGGTGTATATATGTAGCGGTCAGATTTTTTTTTTCTTTATTAAATCCTTGCCCCCATGTTCATGGGATTTTATCCATAGCATTGACAAAGAATTCAAACAATCTGATATTTCATTGAACTGGTTTTAACTTTTATTACAGTGACCACGGCATTGTGTCAATAAGCTCATGCAATGTCACAGCATTTATTTGGACATAGAACATTACTGAATCTAGACTTGATCAACTGAAGAAACCTCAGATCAATGCATTGACCACACAGGCTTGTACTGTAGGCACTAGGCATGATGGGTAATCACTTCATCTACTTCTATTTTCACTCCGGGACAGGGTCAATCTGGACTTGTCAGACCACATGAACTTTTTCAATTCAAGTCCAATCTTTATGCTCTTTATCAAACTGATGGTTGTTTAAGAAATGAGAAGCTACTCACTGCATCAATTAGAATTAAAGAACCTGTTTCAGCTGAAATATATTTATCACTGTCTCTTACCTGTTTGCTTAGATACATATAGGTGGGGTTTTTTTTGGCAGGGTATTTTGGGAGAATTGATGGAGCTTCTTTTGTATGTTTAGATTAAATGACCTGATGATTCACTACAGTAAGAAGCAAATCTGTGTGTTACTGAAGACAACCTGAAACAGAAGTTGCTACCTCGCTAACTCCTTAATCCTTCTTCATGGTACGGGCCTCTGGAAACTCCTATGAAGTCACACAGTAACCAAACAATGGTATAAATCACTAAATGTAAACACGGACTAAGCTAGAATCTAGACTAAACTAGATCATGGAAACACTTAATAATATGATTATTTAAAGCTGGTGTGTGTTGTGAGTGTGCAAAGGCTCCTTTTGTTGAAGTTGAACAACAAATCCCGACTGTATAAAAGTGAAGCCAGTGAACCGACACTGATAAACATCAACATAATGTCAAGTGTTGTTTACGTAACTTTATTGAAACAATGCAGCTTAATCACTGGCTTGTCTGTAGTCTTTTTTCCCAAATCAAATTTTCCTCAGGAGAGCACGTCACGGAGCAGAGTGAGTCATGAGAGTAAAGCTCCACGTCCCCAAAATAAGCAAAGATTGATGTTTAAACACTTAATATGATCGATGTCTCAATGAGTAACAGTCTGAATGACAAACATGAAGAGCTGGAGAAGTCATTCCACTGATGACCTTACATTTACCTTCATTGTGAGGACGTAATGAAGTTACATTGTTTTCCTTTGGGGGCAGTAGGGGATTAACTTCTGGATGCCTGTGATGTATATGAAACTTTGCAGACTGTCTGCATTGAACACTTGACATTATAAATTCATTTGACATTCACTCGGCTCACATTTAACATAAATAAGAAGATAAATAAAAAAACGTATATACTCTGAGAGATATTTCTCTTGGTAGAGTTGGACTGAATGGCTGACCTTTGCTACAGAGTAAATGTTAAAAGCCAAAATGTACAGTAGTTTAAAGATCTGTTTGGTTCAATGTAGAAACATTACCATTGTTGAGGTCATCTCCTGTACTCTTCATTTTTCCTGTTCATGTAAAAACACACAAACTGGAGTTGTTTCTTTTTCTTTTAGTGAGGTAAAACAGCATCTACATAGGGATGAGAGACCTAAACATAGAGAAAAATTTGGCAAAAACATGAAAAACATCTGTATCAGTGTTACCAAGGCATTAAACCAGAGTATGCCTTCTTCTTGTACCTTGATAGTTAACTGATAAATTACTCCTTCCGTAAGAGGGAGTGGCCAAAACCCCAAACTTTTAATATTTGCTTTGTTACATTTTATTTCTTCATCATTTCACTTGTGAAATTTAAGCATGTGTTGCAAAAGTCAGCCATTTAATCTATATCTAGCAAGACAAACACACTGGATTTTTAGTTTAGCCCCATGTCTACATTTACTGTATTATGGATGTAAACAGTTAAGATAATTTAGGGTTGGTAATTTTGGAACTTTCACAAAATGTACTGTAATTGATGAATTTTGAGTTTTGTTGGCACACTGAAAAAAGCTTGAATGTCTTCATTTTCAGGCAAACAGTCGAGTTCAGCCCACAGTTTTTTTTTTTTGCTCGTAACAATGGGCAAGGAAATTTGGCAAAATTGTACCACAAGAATTTTTAGACTAAACAGTTGATTAACCAAGCAACCAACAAATGACTAAGACAAACTGAGCTTTAATGTAAGCACACATGTATCTCTGTTTTAGTTACTGTCTCACCGCCTGGTGGTTCAATGTGGTTGATATGAGATTGACAGACTGATTAAAAGCAAAGGACAGCAAACAATAGTTGCAACTAAAAATACTTGTAAAGCCAAAATTGGCCTTAATTTCTTTAATATTTCTAGTAAATGTCTGTGTATTGTGGTTGAATAAAAGTCTCTGGACACCATCCAGACATATATGTTGGTGAACATACATTTTCATTTGCAGCGTTGCGCACTAGAGTTTGTGGAAATAAACACACTCTGATACCAAATATAAACCCATTCAACAACTTGATCAACTCAACACAAAAGTGATGTAACACATTATTATCAGAAGGAGGAGAGAAGAACAGGAGACACAAAGGTGTTTGTATGTAAGGGTCCATTCAAATGAACACACATCCAGACACAGACACACACACACACACACACACACAAGCCGACAGACTTTATACAGACGCACAAACAGGGTCTGACATTTTTTAGTCACCGGTGAGGAATTCAAAAGAGAGTTTTTTCAGCGATAAGATTTCATTCCTGTGTCCTGAGGTCACTGTTTCTGTTCAGAGAGGGTGAGGTGTGTATGTGTGTGCTTCTCATGCCATCATGCCTCTAGTATTTTACTCTTTAAATTTACAATAAGGAACAACTTGTTTCCAAGCCTTGAGGCAATGTTAAATACTGGTTTGTAATTTACTCGGTATTCATAAATGTATGTGATTATTTTAGATGTTATAGTATATTTCCTCCTCATCACCTTTGCAAATAGGTTCATTAACATACACTGTAATTTGCTTTTACAATGCTAAGAACTTTTTATTACAAACTTGAGCAATGGTGCATGTTATGTCTGGTTGTAAATGCTGTTAATAAAACGAGCCGATATTAAATGTTACACTTTGCAGTAAATATGACTAAGCTGTTTTAAAAAAATGTGTCTTCATTTTGTGCAAAGCACTTACTGGAAGAAAAAGTAATCAATACTTCATTTAGTTTTTATTTAATTGCTCATTGTTGAACAAAACTTGATTTAACAGAGCTACAACAAAGGATTACAGTACAGGAGCCAATTCTTCTGAGACTAAACCACTGCAGATAATCAATCAAACATCACCACCACTCATGCCGTATGCCCACGTGCCAATAAAATAAAGAATGAAAACAAAAAGCAACTGGAAATCTCATGGTCACACTCCTCCTCTACAGCATATTTCGCTGATATTGTGTGTGCAGATGCTAAAGTCAAGGTCACTGAATGGGCACAAATGGAGATTGTGTTTGTGTGTTAGTGACAGACAGAGAGAGTAGCATCCTGAGAGGCGTGCACGCATTCATTATCTTTCTGAAGGACATTTAAACAAGGATGGATTTGTCTTCCATTCAAACACACTCTGATAATACTGTGCCGTAGCAGAAATCCATTCAGCAAGTCAGTAGTCAGCTGAAGGCACACACACACACACACACGCACACATACACACACACTCTAAATTACACTCTAAAACCACAAAACATTATTTTGTGAATGAAATAAACCCTTTAAGGCTTTGGAAGGCAACGCTGGCACGCAGTTGCATTACATACAGTATATTACAGGTTTGTATAAGTGTATGTATGTGTGTGTGTGTGTGTGTGTGTGGTTAGTGATAACAGGAAGCTGACCCTCCACACTGACAATAACCTGCCCGGGTGAGCGGTCAATTGAAATAAATAAACAAACATTTGAGGGACCCTCATACCTCGTGAGCGTGTCCTCCATGAGACTAAAATAAGAAATGCTGAGTGCTCAGCGCCGTCAAACCCAAACAGGAACACCTGCAGCTCAGCCCTCTGCCCGGCCCGTTGTCATGACAACCAATTGCAGCGCTTGCAAACAGTTTACAGTAGGATAAGGATCGGTGGGAAGAGTTTTTGCAGATGCCAGAGGGCTTGAGTGGATGAGCTACAGCCGACATACAACATAGAGTGTAAAATTAGCAAAGCAAAGACTGGAATAAAGTTAAAGAGACATAGGAACAGACAAAAAAAAGTGTACAGTGAATAAAAAAAACATTTGTGAATTTTTATTAGTGTAATTTTTGCTGTTAATGCACTTGAATGTATGACGACTAAGCAGCTTCAAAACCCAGTGGGAATAAAAAATAACATTGCATTTTTCTCCAAATAACATCCAACTGGTGGACTTTAGCTTTATGTTAATGTGGAAAACAACTGAACAGGACATGTTCTTACCTCACAAATTAGTATTCACATACCCAGTTCATAACTATATCATAAAAACACAACAAACATTTCAAGTGGAGAACAATACTCATCTGAACCCTCATTACAGTTGCATGCATGGGTAGATACTGTATTTGCTCCTGATTCTTCAATCTAAAAGTACCTGCATTTTCTTAGTTTTTCCTGTAATGCTTTAAACGTGTACCTGATGACCATTTATTCATCTACATGCATGCCACACCACAGGATGACTTTGCATCTGTGGGACGACTGTGAGGGAGGCTCAGATCCTTAATTTGGGTTGTCTTGCTCAGCGCTGCTTGTGGGCTCTTCTGGGAGGTTAAAATGCCCTCAAACAGCTGCAACACCTGCTCATATTTCTCTCCGAGACAGTGTGATAAAACACAAGTCTCCTTTCATACATAAAATAAAAATGCAGCCTCACAACTCATGAGATGGCAGGACCGACCATCTGGTCTATGTCTGTGTGTGATTACATGATTTAATATACATTTGGTCTTTCTGCTAATATATATAATCACTTCATAGTGCAAGTACACGTGTATACACCACACATGGAGCGTACAGTATATGTTATATGTTATGGGTGTACAGTATATGTTATTGAAGTGCATGTCCCTCTGAGTTTGTGTATGTCCCCAGAAGAGCATACTCTACATGTGTGTTTTGAGTTATTTATGCATCCCTTTGCTGTCTCTGAATGTGTCAGTTCCAGATGTTCTGTAGTCAGTGGAGGGCTGCTCACCCAGGTCCAGATGTGTCCAGGTGTGGCCTGTGGTGTCACGCCATGTGGCTCAGACTCTCTTCAGACTGTAAAACAGGCCACAGGGTCAGATACATTATCTGTCTGTCTATGAGGAATGTAAAAATAAAGATGTCACCATTACAGTCATGATCCCAAGACCTGAATCATAGCACCCATACTACTATAATATTTAATATGACAGAAGAAGATCTAGTGTGTCCAATACATAGCCCGACTGGATCAATTCTATTTTGCAGTATGCAAACCATACACTGTTAAAAAGTGGATGTTGCTGGGGTTTGGATGACTGTTGGATGACAGTAGTTTATATTTTCCTGGTTGCTATCTTGAAGGGGAAATGTGACAGGAGACGGGCTAGCGTTAAGTCTATTTTACCAGTAAACTAAATGCTTCCTGATACAGTAACTTCATCTGACGTTTATGTCAGTCATAAAATGGTCTCAGTGTATCAAAGATACTTCTACACTGGCTTCACTTTCAACATGTGACTGTTGTTGACTTGATGTAAACTACCCAGCTACCACCTAACAGTCCTCTGGGCCATGTAACACTGGGGACACACCGGTTACCTATCACATACATGGTCATTTTACCTGTTTATTTTTGTTTTGGACACACCATCTGTGCGAAAGGTGCTGGTCAGGTCGCTTGTTGAGCAATGCAGTACTATATGCCTATTCTGCATCTGTGAGCGAAGCAACTCACAACAAAAATACACAGCGACAAGACCTACTGGTAACCAAACTGATATCATGATAGCAATTTTACAACATAACCGGCACCTTTTATTATATTTTAAACGTATGTGCAACATTTGAATGTGTCACAGACAGGAAACAAATATTTCAGTGTCCAATGTCTCCCTCTGTCTCACTTTTGTGAAATGTGAAACTGTTCAAATTTGGGGTTGCATTTCAAATTTTTAACTTTTTAATTTTTCAGCAAATTAGATGGCATGGGCTCCAACAGATGTATGAGTTGGAGGGTCAAGTTCAAGTTGCAATGTTACGATAAGTAGTATGTCCTGACTATTTACATATTGTATGTAACATACTTTGTAAAACCAGCTGCAGCATGTACTAAAAGTAAAAAGTATGTCATGTGAAATGCATCAGACTCTTCATACTAAATCAACAGCAAAAGAGGATGTATTTTCGTGGTTTATGGAAGTGCATGAATCAGTTAGCAAATTAGTATGAACTTTTCTTGCACTTTTGTATGAAAATGAATGGAAATCTTCAGCTCGGACAAAGTAATCAAGTGATTCATCTCTGTGTTACTATCTTTGGCAGGATGTGGCTGTCTATCCAGTCAGGACAGCTGTGTCCGTTGATATCTTCAGCAAGGAGAACAGGATCGAGCTTAAGGACAGAGATCTGGCAATTTTACAACAGGAAAAGGGCACTCAAGTTTTACACACTCTCTCAGAGGGAATGAACAGAGAAAAAATGGAGAAAGGACGAGGTCTCACGAATTACAGAGACAGAAACGAATGGAAAGAAGGTCAAAGCTTAAAAGAGGTTTGAAATGAAGATTCAGCAGTGGATGTTGGAGAGATGTATAAGAAGAGTTTGGTGTTTGTCCACTGTGAAGATGTTTCACAAGTTTATGGTGAAGAAAAAGAAAGAAGAAGACGTACTCTGCTTATCTAGCGTCACTGTTTACTCAGATTCCTCCTCACTGATAGCATCAGCAAATAAGCTGCGGCCAAGTCGACGTGCTGTTGAACCGAGCCAAAGCTGACCTTTTGCCTCTGAACACGCAACACACACAACATATACTGTATATACACACACAGGCCTGCCATTCTCAACAGTCTGCTCACTTATAAACACTGAACGTTTGTGGGGCCAAAGAAAAACAAGAGCTCGGTTTAGAACAACTTTAGGAATCTAAACATAAAGTTTACATTTTACTCTATGAGGTCCTGTCTTTAGATTTTTTGAGGACTTTGAGTAATGAATTACGAATAAGAACCTCTATATAACATTAGCAGTTAGATTATTCATTTATAGTCACAAAGCTTGAAATAGTCAGGTCCATCATTATTTTGACAGTGACACATATTTGTAATTTTTGTATATCATCACAGTGGATCTGAGAGGAATCAATCAAGAATGAAGTGTGTATTTTCAGGTTTAGTTCAATGGGTTTAACAAAAATGTTGCATTGACAATTTAGGAATTAGAACCATTTTAACTGTAGTCCATTTTCAGAGGCTCAAAATGATTTGGACAAACTAAGATATTTATAAATGTGAAAATGTGAGGACTGGTTTTAAATATTTTGATGTTGTGTTGTGCAGTCAATGACGTTCTAAAGCCTAGGGCCCATGGACGCCAACAAACACTGATTTTCCTCCATGGAGATGCTTTGCCAGGCCTTTACTACAGCCGCCTTCAGTGGCTGTTTGTTTGCGGGTCTTCTGTTCAAAAGCCATTGAGAAAACTCTACTGAGTTTTGCTGAGCCCAATGTAAACTTCAACATTGACCTTGAAAAATATATAATCCCTGCTGGTGTTGATGCGTGATTAGACAAAACGAGTGTCTGTTTGCTAATACTAAAACCATAATCTACATGTATTCCATCTTTTTTATGCACTTTTCTTTGAGAACATTAGTTATAGTTCTTTACATTAACAACATAAAGCAAAGCAAATACCAATACTCATGAGGAAAAGGATGGAGTTGAGGTCCATTCCCTGTCTGCCTCTTGTCATTTTGTCCATTCACTGAATGAGTCCTCAAAGGATGACTACATTATAACACTTGAATGGCTGTTTGATGAAGCGAGGAAAAGGCATTGAGGTTTCATATCACTGTGAGTATCTGTATCATTCACAAGCCCCGGCTTTCTCCCTACACACCACGTCCCTCATTCATATTCTACCTCTCCCTCTGCTTTTTTATTCCTCTCTATGTGCGACAGAGTGATGTGACAGTAGAGAGCAGACAATGTCGGGTTACCCTGGTAATTTGGGAAGGAGGACGGAAGTATCCTGAGCAGGCAGTGTCCCTCCTCCCAGCACGGCGCGAGTCCCATTGATGATTCACCAGCCTGCACGATGAAGGTTGGTGACCCCAATTTGAGTAAGGCAAGAGGAGGAGGATCGGCAGAAGAAGGCAGATGAGGAAGGGGGATAATAAGAAGGAGGGGGTGCCGATGCCTACGTCAGTGGCACTTGCTAATAGGCAGATGTCCTTGTCCCTGACACAAGTAAATCATGTCTCTTGGGGAAAGAATAAAAGGAAGAGAGGATGGGAGGAAACAAGAGAAGCAGAGATTGAGATTGCTGTCTGAAGGAGCCACGCACTGGTTGGATGAGTGTGTGTGTCTAAGTGAAATTATAAACAATTAGTTCAGCCTCTGAGTGCGCTGAAAAAAGGCTGTTTTGATTATGTGAAACAGAAGCAAGAAGGTGAAATGATTCAGTTTTTTAAGCTGCGCAGAGATGAGTCCTGTCTCAAAAGCAGAGACTTGAACAGGTGAGCTGCAGAAATGAAGAAGGGGAGGGCGGTAAAGGGCAAAAAACAAGACAGGAGGAGGGAGGGCGTCCAGAAATGTCTCTTTCATCTTTGTAGGAAGCACCTTAAGTTTGCCGCTCTGTCCCACAGACTAAGTTAATGACCACAGGAAGATAAACTTTCACAAGTATGTGATCTTCCCCCTGATTAAATAGCTCTGTAGCAGACAACACCTCCCTCTGCTAGGGCAGCTTCCCCTCTGCACACACCATCATCCATCCACATACCTCCTTCACAAACAGCACATCATAAAAAGCAATGCAGTCATATAAGGTGATGGAAACATTTCCGACATGTTCTGCAGACTGCAGAGCTGCCATATGTGTCCCCATAAGATGCTGTTAATAATAATAATAATAATAATATGATATGTTTTGAGAGTGGGCATACTCAGCAGCAGTCTGGAATGGATCTGTGCCTTTAGCCAGCCCCAACGGGAAACTGCTTCTCAAATACCGCATGACTACTTCCTATTTTTGTCTAATAAAGGATTGTTGCACTAAAATGGAAAATGCTTTAGTTGCTGGCATAGTTCACCGAGTGAGTTTCTGTGCAACCTGTGATTTGAATTATGTTTGAGAGTTGAGGTACAGAGTGTTATGAAGTTGCAAACTACTGCTTGGACACAAAACAAGGAACTGAAGTGGGTTTTATAGTGTCCCAGTCCTACAGGATGTCAAGCGGTCCACCTGTGGAAACCTGAGTGTCACAGGAGAGTCTATTTGTCTGGTGTTGTGATAGTGAACAGACTCAGCAACATTAGAAGAAACAGAGGGAAGAGACAGAACTGCTAAGACACCAGAGCTGTGTTTATGTAAAGTCTAAAGCAAATTTCAGTTTCTATGAACTGATATGGAGCAAACAATAATAATAATAATAATAATAATGGATTAGATTTATATTTAAATAATGTGGGCTGCATTGTGTTTTCAGCAGGTGGCGGTGTAGGCTACTTTACACATGGCTCTGATCAATAAAGTGAAAGAAATAGAGTATCCTGTCGCTGTTTTCCATCTAAAATGGCTGTGAGAATAATTCAGTGTCCTCATCAGTCCACATAGCCGATTGTACCAAACTATATTTCACATTTTATCAAAATAGATGGGAAGTCTCATCTCAAGTGAGCGAAAAACACTTTTGCAGAATATTCATGAAGTTTTTTCTAATCTATAAACCTTTTTTAAAGTAAATACTCAAAATGTCCATTAGACAAGTTTAGGGAAATGTACTTGCAGATAATTGGATTTAAATTAGCTCATATAAACACTAGATCAGGGTGGTGAACATTTTCCTCCTGAGGGCCACATTGAATTATATTAAACTATATGAATTTGGTACACATGATAGAGAAGTACAACAGCATGTTTGCATCTCAGTGTATGTTTCAATCTGCTCACATACAACAACCCATATAACTGCATTATCAAGTGTTAAATTAGCCTACACTTTGATAACTGCTATGAGATGGTGATATATATATAAAAAAATGTCTGTTGGTGTTGTATTCTTTGAACACTGTGATACTCTTGTGACCAAATTACACTGTAACCAAATATTTAGATGTCCATTCTCTGTGATAAATGCCTGGCTACCATATCAACAATGTAGATTTCTCCTTTGATTGGAATGAAGTTAAACAGCAATACAGACACACTGTAGATATTTGTCTCAAGATTCATTAAGATTAAGCCTCTATATTGTGGGGGTGTTGAAGATGTCTGGAGGTACATGATGAGTGTAAACAGTAGTGGACTGAGCAGACAGCCTTGGGGGACTCCCCCCTGCTGCCACCCCCCCACCCCATGTTTCTGGGGTACACTGAAGAACAATTAGGAGCATTATATAGGTTTCAGATAAATTTAGTGACAAATAAATAACATTTAAGCAAACAATCCATTTGTGTCATTCTCAAAACTTTTGGCCACGAGTGTAGGTAGGGGCATTGAGGATGAGCTGAGCCTACATCTGTCACATTCAGTCACAGGTGGTTTATTGTCCAGGTAACTGAGTCCTCATTAACTGTGAAAGACACTAAAGATGATGCTAACTGATCATCATATTCCTAGAGAAAATGTCCTGCAGTTTTCCATGGGTTAGGTTGGGTTTGGTACGAGCTTCCATGTGGTTATGGTCTAATTTTTTATAATTAGCTGGTCAGTTAGATGAAAGAAGTCATCTAACTTCCACATAGCATGGCATGTAATACCCGAAAGGAACAAAAAAAAAAAAAGCTGTTGAGTCTGCCCACGCATTTCTCCAATAAAGGCATGTTTCTGTTTATTAACTTGTAGTGACACATCAGTTCCAGCTGAACCAAAGGCAACCTTGTGTGTATTTCTGAAGGCTGTGTCATGAACTTTAAGTTGCTAATGCACCACTGTTTTCATCCATCATTTTTTATTGTTACATGCAATGAAACATGCAATAGTATGGACACCCTCTGGAACTCCTGCCTCTCTATACTGCTCAAATTCTTGTGGTCATAAGAGGCTTCTGTCCAGAATATATTACAGTGAGAGCGAAGAAACAGTCCTGCAAGACAGAGGGGCCAACCCCCCTGGCCAAAACCTCTAAACCTAGAATCAGTTTCAGAATCAAGGCTGTTTTTGTTTTTCCCAATACAAAAGTTCAAAGAGCCAGACGTAAGTTGTATTTGTGTACTAAAATGGCAGTTTTTACTTCTTCTGATTGGTCAGTGTTTTTCACAGACGGTGATTAGTTCTTGTATCAGTAGTCTGAAGCATCACAGACACTAATTAAAAGCATCTTCCTGTGTTTAGTCCTTTGGGAGGGGAGTGGTCCACAATGTTGTGTTGTGTTTGCAGACTTACAGATAAATGAAGATAACTTTAATCTTACTTTAATGAGTGCTTCCCTTCTCCTCCCATCTCTTCATATGTCTTCCTGTATAGACTTTGTTTGTGCATATGTGACCCTCAATACTTCCGGTGCTGTGGTCACATACTGTATAAAGCTCCTGTGTGGTTTCTACAGACTATATTTATGCTGGTTGCAAGTCATATTATTGTCCACCAGAGGGCAATGAAAACAATTACAATTCAGTTAAGGATTTGCTGTGTAGTGGCAAATTTAACTAAATGTGGCAGCATATTTGCAGAAAAATTAAGAAACAAAATTTGTTGTTGTAGAGTATAATCTGGAGTTGGTGTTTATGTTCGGGGTCCAGGCTGTCGCTCACTGGGGTCCAGCTGGCATCCTCCCCTGCTGGTCTCTTTATCTCTCTGGCCACTTGAGTCAGGGAAGTGAGGCTGCCTCACAGCGCCTGGCCTTCACAATCACTGGAGCTCCTCCAACATTCCCCCCCATGGCAATTCAAACAAACCTGGGGACTTACTGTGACTCAGCCATTCCTCTTGTGTCTGCGTGTCTGGCCGCCTCAACAACACCTCCAGTGAGCACTGAGCAGTCAATATCACCATCTAATTCATAATCACAGAGGAGCAGCACGGTAATGGGACATTTTAGCAGAGCTTTGAAACAAGACATTGAGTTGTGAGTAAACTAAAACACAACAACTTTGTAGAGATGTGAGTTTTTAAAAAAAGAAAAAAAAAACCCATTGCTGTTTGTGGTGTCCAACAGCGACCTCCTTGTACAATATTGGTGTGAATTTGTCTCAATATTTCATTGTTTTTTGTAATGTGATGCTGTTCAACCCTTTCTGAATGTACGTATGTTATCTGGATACCTATAACTATAGGCGTTCATGTTTGATTTGTTATTAATTTCATGACATTCTACTGATTTTTGGATCATTTTTGTTTTGTTTGGATTGTTGACTGGGATAACTAATCAATAGCAGCATCAATAAAATGATCTACATACCTGAGATTGGAAAATGTGTTTAATTACTATTATGTCAATTATGCCAATTACGCCTAATGTCACTAATTTGCATCACAGTTAATGTAGGCGCTATATTCAAATGATCTCCACTTGATTTAGGATCACAGCAGCAGTACATATCTATTTTTTTTCTATATTTTTTTATTAAATTTAAGCAGTCACCTGTCAATACAATACAATATTTTGCATGAAATCTGTCTAAAACTCCCAGAAGTAGCAGAGGTAACTCCATCATCTGGTAAAGGATACGTAACCCAGCTGAATGCCCAACATGATACTAAAAGTGTGTCAACCTCTGAAAGGTGAAGTCAGTGTGGAAGTATTACAATCTTCAGTAACTTGAATGACCACTGGGAGCTGGTTCCCAAAGTGAATCAGTCCCCACAGACCCCCCATGTTAAAATGGCCCACTCTACTTACAGCCTGGTACCAAAAAAATTGTATTTCCCCCCCTCTGTGACCACTGTACATGGGGATAAACAGATAAGTTATATAACTCACTGTTTAGATTATATTGAGGCTATAAATAAAGCAGAATTAAAGCAGTGGACACGGTGATTGACAGATGAGTGCCATCTGTGTCTGTCATGCTGTGTGGGCTTTGGTTGACAGTTACTGCTAGTTCTGCAGCTGAGATGGAAACTTATTTTTCTCACAAACAGGCAGCTCTGTTGTAGTTGTGTTTAACCCATAAAGACCCAATGCTACTTTTGTGTCAGTTCCCAAATGAATTTTTCTTGCTATTTAACATTTCTTAGGTGAGTTATCGCCATTTATTATAATATTATCCACTGTATTTTTTATTTTTAAGTGAAAATCAGGTATTTTCTTATATTTAATTCACTGATCATGCAGATGTCCATAAAAGCTCAGATTAAAGTTGAGGGTTATTATATTAAAAAAAAAGAGAAAACAGGTAGATGCCTTTGATTTGATATTCAAGTTTCTCCAAATAAAGAGCCTGTGCAAACGTGCATATGCCTGCATACAAACCTGCACATATGTTGTTGTAAACAAATATTTGAGATAAATTTCCACTACTTTTACAAACCTTTCTGGGTGTATTTGCTTACTTTTATTTTACAGAAATTCTTCAAATTAACTTTTTAAAATTTGTGAACAGACAATAAAAAACTGTTGAAGGTACAGGGCCAAACTATCACTGGATAAAGAGTTTTATTCCGTCTCCGTTTAGTGTCGTAATAAGGCAGCACAGAGGAATGAGAGGCAGTTTCATTGAGTTGTCAGCTGGAAGTCCTCATTTCATAACTCACATCCATGAATTCATAGAAGGCTCTGTTTTTGTGAAACTCTGAGATGTGTTTATATTTCACAGTCAGCCCGATGTTAGACCTGTCTGATAAAGCAATAAAAACAGCTGATACATCTTCCATTTAAATAAGTTTTGCATGAATCATCCTTGTCACTTTGCAAATCTCCCAAAATACTTTATCATGAGGTCACTGTCCAATTATTTTGGTCTGTAGGCGGGAGTTTTTGGCAAAGGGTGATTAAGTGGTTTTGTAACTTATCAGACACTTGCCAGGAAGTGAGAGAGGGCCACAAACAGGAAGGAGCGGAATGTGCTTCCTGTTGGCTGGAGGTTTTATACAGGGCAGATTCCCTACACCATCATGACTGATGCACTGACACACCAACACGCACACAAAAATGCACATGCATACGAAGGGGCAGGAATGTTTTTCCACTGAAATCAGGGAGAAGCAGACTGTCAGGAAAGACAAACAGTAAGAGTAGATAACATTGAGACAGTTTGTCCCTGTGTGCGGCTACAACTTCAACACCATAAATCCAAGACACTTTGCTGAAGGATCATGTCAGTATTCACATGCCTTCTACATCACTTTCTTTTGGATAATGCTCTAAACGTATTGTAACACATTAATTTTAACACAAATAATTTGCACTCTTTAACAGTCAACCATTTATGTACTTTAGGCAGTTACATTTTAAGTAAATGTTTCCCTTTTATCAATATATGACAACATGATCATGGGACATGGAACATAAATGGTTGAAATTATGGCTGACTCCTCAGAGTGGAGCTCTTTATTGGCTCTCATTCTTAATCACATTATCGCATTATGTATTTTTTATTCCTTGTTGGCGCACTACATCACTGACATGTTTTTAATTAATTCATCTTCATGTGATTTTTTTTTTATTCTACTGTACTTTATGTGTTATGCATGATGCCTTTCAATGGCTTCAGTCTTTGTGTGAGTATTGGGAGGTACACGAACATTACAGTATACACCTAATTTCTTGAAATGCTAATTTTTAAGCACCAATTTGCACCCTTTCTGTTGTAGTTTATGGTGGAAATGCCTGAGGAAAACACAAAACTCAGACACCAGCTGACAGTTCTCTCATGTGATAATATCCCTGCTGAGTCCACACACATTACCATAATTACATTTGCGACAAAAGATTCGGTGTGAGCCAGTAATTTGTTTTCACATCCTGGAAGTAAAACAACACAGCGCTAAACAAGAAGAGATAACACCCACCCCTTGTCAGAGCCATTATTCAATATTTGTAACATTATAGGTTTCTAAATATCTGCCACTTATTTCTTATTTTTATTGGGGGAGTCAATACTGTAAATATTGAGGGGATAACTGTGTAAATGTATGTTAGTAGTGTGTGTTTCTTAACTGCTGTGTGTGGTTGTCCTCACAGCGTATGATAAAGCTTCACACTAACAGACTTTTTCCTGCAGACGCTCATCACAGCAGTGAGAGTGAGAACTTGGGCAGTTGAGGGCTGCTGGTCATTGAAAAGCATGCCTGTGTATATGAAATTATCATTGGTTGTCCTTGAGAGCTTCCTGATTGAATCACACAGGCTCAATGACGTCATGCGAGGTTTAAGTCATATTTTGGATTAGG
>JAPQRQ010000006.1:21294626-21308619 GCA_037367365.1 Apogon talboti | reverse complement strand
GGGTGATATGCAACTAAAACAAAACAACAAAACCCATGAATATACAACAGAACAGCTGTAGAATAGCTGTCCACAGTAGTGACCACTATGCATGAAAGGGTTAATTCTATATCCATGTCCCATACTTTTATCAAAATGTAAACATGGTCAGCAAACAGCTCCTTATGCTTGGGTCTAGCTGTAGCCACTCATAGCATTCAGTTATCATCTGTGTACTAGTGCACAAAACATTTACTGGTCTTTTTTAAGTGAATCTAGTTTGGGTAGGTCTTACTTTCTCAATTATTTCTCTTTTTTATGAGGTTTTTCCAATATATCAGCAATAACTTCTGCTGTAGTGGTGAAAGCTGATGGCATTTTCTTTTCACTTAAGTTCATATTACATTTCAGAATTTTATGATGACAGTTAGTGGCATGGGGCAAGTTAATGAACCCAGAGGGTGTCACTTAACATCAAAATATGACTGTCACTGGTACTTATTACAAATCAGATGTGCAGTCTTTCAGCAAAGCCTAGCATTATCAGTGGTGCTGGTCCCACTGAGCTGCAATCACTGTAAGGTGTTGGAGTGACTTTTTGGATGTAGGATATCTCCGTTCAACCTCAATAAATGTATCCATGAGCAGTTTTGTGGACATTACACTAAAGAAACTGACTAAATACTCAAAAAAGACACTTTACACACACTTTAATTTTTCTATTGAGCCAGCAGGGACGTCTCTGTCTGCAAAGACAGCCCACCACTTCTTCATGAACATCAAGTCTTCAGGTCATTTTTAGTTGCCGACACAATGGATAAATGTCTCCCTCTACTGATTGTATCATAACATACTAAGTCTCAAAAAGGTAACCATTTAGGCGTATATACTGTACATACAAGTAATAAACTAAATAACAAAAATCAATACAGACTTTAACTATGTGTTCCCTGCATGCAGTCATTCATACATCAATCATTTTATCAAAGTTATGTTATTATATTCTCACCTCTGTCTGCTGGTCTGAGTTCAAAGAGTTGACATAATTTGTCTTTATACTAAATTAGAACAAATCCAGATCATTCCCCACTCAAATAGAAATATTGTTTTACTTATATAATAATATGATATTTTACATATGTGTTCCTGCAAAATATCTTAAAATGTCCTACAGAGTGTAGTTACCAGTAAGAAGTAGCATTAAGTAGTCACATACAAAATACTAAAGCATAGTGTAGACATTTATGTTGGGAAAAAACAAAACAAAACATTGTTTTTCACAGGTTTATGGTTCCCTGATTGTTTCCAAGGACATTTGCTTAAAAATGCTATGTCATCAGATAATAATCATATTAAGCAGTAATATTATTGGATTGGACTTGGAGTTGCTGAGGAGTATTCGTCACATGAGGGCTAAAAAGAAAAGGACTACAAACATGTTACCTCTGACCCGTCCATACCTACTAGTTTTATTTATTTATTTATTCATGTACCAGTGTCGTTTTAAAACATTTCTCCATAAGGATGTATATGTATGGATGGATTATTGTACAACTTTATATGAATGCTTGTGCTTTTGTGGATGCACCAGTACATATATCGTACATACACAAATGAATTGAATTGAATTGAATTGAATTGAATTGAATTGAATTGAATTGAACTGAATTGAATTGAACTGAACTGAATTGAGTTGAATTGAAATGAACTGAATTGAATTGAATTGAATTGAAATGAATTGAATTGAATTGGAATTTGCACCAAGGGAACTAGAGATATATTCTATTACAGTAAATTCAATTAATTGTAGTATGTAGCATATAAAGTGTAGCCTAAAGTATAAAATATGAACCAGTTATGACCCTTGGTTCTAAGAGGTTTCTTGCAGCATAACTTTAATTCTACTATAATCTGCACAGGCTCCTTTATGGCTCAGGTGAACAACTTCAAGTACTGTAACCACAAGCAGGTGATACATAATGAAGCAAAACACGTGTGTTGGAACACCACATGGCCAATATTATATATGAATATACTATATCAGTACAATTTCTTTTTTATTATGAAGAATGAGTTCTAACTCAATGAGCCACTTGTGTCATTGTTAAACTTCTGACATGAGTACCTGCTACAGTGATTAGGTTGGTATCGCTGCGCGCCTAGGTCGCAGAAGTGTAGTGCAGAAGCATTTGTGGTTTTGCTGTGAAAAATTATTAGGAAGTAATGTAGGCCCCATTTTATTAAATGTGCGTAATTACTAAAACAATTACCCGCGTAATGGCTCTTGTTTTGGTAATACCTTGGTTGCTATGAGGATGTCCAAACCAGCGGAAGGATATGGGATATATACACCCGGCGTCTCTGGATTCCAATAAGATTTCCGGGCAACTCTGCTACACCGGGATATAATCTCAGCAGATTTGCAGATACATTTTGCAACAGATCTCGTTTGCTTTTACAGCAGCACTGCGGGTGAAATTTATCATTAGACGCCTTTTCTTCTACGTGGAGCTTGAAAAGTAAAGAGGATAATGGTGAGTATAGGATGGCTAACGTTAACGTGTGTAGCATAGCTCGTTTTAGCTAACTAGTTAAGGCTACTGTTAGCGTCGTTTTCGCTGCTTTTGCACATTTGAATAGCAGCATTTACGCAATCTTGATCCAATAGTTCACATTAATTCATATACATTTAAGAGTTATCCTAATTCGAAAAAAATCTATGTAAAACTAACGTCGGGGGAGCTAATATTAGCTTGCTGACACGGTTTATCAGCTGAAATCTGCGAGAATGCTCCGCTGTTGTGTGTCTCGTAAAATAATCTGCTGTCGTGTTATGGTTAAACTGTAATTTTCGACTCATAATTTTCCGTATTTTTAATATTTAATCAAGAAGAGTGGTTTTGTGCTAATGAAACAGTCAGCTGCGTAGCATTGACCTCGCATTATGGGAGGAACCAGTCCTGAACAGGGATCTATTTCCTGCTGTAATGTGAAATCACCCATTTACTCCATTTGCGAGTGTTAGTACACAAGTCACATTCGTTGCATTCCATTCGGTTGATTCGATATTTGTTTTTTTTTAATCATTAGCTTTGTATTGAGAGTGGGCGTGGTGAGGTGTAAAAATAGATCTTCCGGTGTTAATGTGGACTCCTTGTTAACGTTGCAAGACAAATGCCTAAAGTCTGTTATCTGACATCACGCATAACAGGTTTGTTCAGCATAGGTTCCACATGCAGGGACATCATCGGATTGTTTTGAATCTAGGGTGACATGCGCAACAAGCGGAAAAGGTTGTAATCTTCACCAAATGCGATTACATAACTTGACAGGTAGTAGTGTGTTGCTAACCCTTAGCAACAACTGTTTCTCAGATGGTACGTGGGCTCTCTGATGGTGACGGTGCAACATTCTGGACTATGTATTCTTGCAAAGAGGCACCATGACAGCATCTCCTTACGTATTGCGCCATAACGTTGAACCGCATTCTGCTCATGCTGAATGATCCTCTTTGCCACCCCTCCTTCCTCGCCTCCCCGCATTGAACCAAACCATGCTTGGTGCAGTAAGGCTGTCAGGACCCGCAATGCACCCTCCAAAATGGGGACTAAATGTATCACAAAGCCATGTTGTGACACCACATGCTGAATCTCTGTATTGTCTGTCAAGCATCCTTCATCTCTGTCTGTTCTTTCCTTTGTTGCATTAAATTAGACATATCTGTAAAAGAGACTGCTATCTGCCATGTGAGAGAACTTGGAATATTGCACAGTATCATATCCAACCACATGCAGCTCGGACAAAATTTGTAAGCTTTAATGGCAAAAGAAACCCCCTCGTAGCTTCCTGTTTCAGCATGAAAATATGTGTCATTATCTCCTGTTTACTGATGAGTTGAAAGCTATCAATACTTTTTTGCTAAATGCCTCTCCAAGCACTAGTATAAATCCTCATGACACACAACTGTGCTGTGCTCTGATCCACACACTGCTTGCTTCAGCACCAGCGTATTTGTTGACAGTGGGCAGAATGGATACTCTGCAGTTGCTCCCCTCTTTTTATCCCCCACTCCCCCAACCTCGGCAGTCAATGACTCATTGAAACTGACTCGAAGAGCACATGGCGTTACCACCCTGAGCTACAAAAAAAAGTGAGATTTAAAGTCTTCAGTTTTAAGGGGCTCCGAGTAAAGAAGTTAGTCTTCACCTGCAGAACAAGACCACAGGGAACAGTGGTAACTCTGTATGACATGAGTTATTTTTAGTTTAACCTATAATCATATCTGTTCCCAAATAAACAACAATAAATCTAGCACAGCTTCATTCATGAGCTAATGTTAATTCTGTTTTATTAGGGACTTCTAGGGTTTGTTATGTGCAGCCTATGATTTCCTGTTATCTTTCATTTTACTAGTTGTTCCCCAATCTTGACAATGTGAGGGAGTACAGACAGACAAAAAACAGCCATCACTGTCAAGCAACAGTTGGCACAGGGGTTAGTCTGTGATAATGAACCAGGCTTCACATCTGTTCAGTAAAAACATAAAAAGAGCTGGTTAGTTGCAGTGATATTCAGTGTGCTACATTGGCGACCCTGTTCGTGTCTCACTAATTATAGCATGTGTGTGTATTTCTGGCTGTGGAGTATTTATACTTGTCCCTCATCACACTTTCTCAGCCTGAAGTGGGCATGTGGAGTGACTTAGACAGGTCTGGTAAGACCTCACGAGGATGGCAGAATGACATCTCAGACTGAGATAAAAAGACAAATTGCTGTGTGAACACAGCCAGCTCATGCCATGTTCTGTTGCTATAACCAATTTTACAACAGCAGTGAAGATAACATTGACATTCAGATCTGTTTGTGGAACATGGTTTTAATAATAGAAATAAATAGACCGATAAAAATGTAGCGTCTAGTGTCTAGACACATTTTAAGTCCATTTAGTCTATGATTCACCTCTAGTAACTAGTCCAGCCTTGATTTCTTATTAATGGTAGCTTTAAAAGATTAAAATACTCGGAAGCAAATCCATATAAAATTGAGCACTCCTGATTTTGATTTGCGCACAGTTACCTGCTCTATGTTTTGATACTTTCTGAGCAGGTTCCAGCGGTCTAATATTACCGTCTGTTTTTAATGAATGTGTTTATCGTACCTTTACATATTCACAGATCTGTGTATGTTGGTTACACTGTGGAGCCAGCAACAGATGTTCCACAGTAGGGGAAGGGTTGGTGTGGTGTAAAGTAATTTCTAACCATTTTGACTTGAAGCCAAACACCATTCTGAACCGGTTTACAAAGTGTGTCAAACATTCCACTGGTAGAAATGTGGCCGAATGAGAGTGTAGCGACTCCAGTCCACCACCTAGTGCTGAAGCTCCTTTAACCTGGTTTGACAACTGCCGGTAACAACTGACAAATGTATGAGAAGAAGCAGCAGGTGTGAAGTAACAGGCACAGTTCGAAGAAGGCGTGGACACTGATCTGACTAGGCAGGGCTAAAACAACGCCTTGATCAGTTTTGATGTGAATGTTTAATGTTTGTGCAATTTTTAGCTTTATTTATTTAAGACAAAAGTTGCCACTTCTTTCTTCATCACCCAAAAACCACACTTTCTAGTAAACAGACTAAATGTGCACCATAAACATCTTCCCCTCCCTCTTCCAAAATGTGATGCTCTTTGTGTTGTCGGCCCCAGTTTGACAATAAGTTACACGTATCTCATGAGAGATTAGCAGTTCCATCAGTTTTAATTTTTTTTTATAGAAAATACAATAAATGTTAAGGTAGGAAACATGAAATAATATTATTTCCAGTGTAATACCTCAAACGGTCTCAGGTAACTTACCAATCACTATTTTTTGCTTATCTCCTGGCTAGTTATCCTAACTTTGATTTATAGTGTGGTATGTTATTATCTCAACAGTGGGGAGGTTCGTATTGTTGCATGTTTAGGTTGTATAATGCAGAGCAAAGTTGTATGGCAACCAAATAGTAGTCAGTAATTTAGGTTTAGCTTCTTAATACTGGTCATCTTCTGAAGGCAAGATAATTGTATAAAGTTACGTTCATCCATCCATATCTTCCAATAAAATCATCACCAAAATGCAGCTAAATGTGCAATTTACTTCTGGTGCTGCTGTTAAGACATCAGAGTTAAACCACAGAGATTTTCTTTTTTTAAATCAATGCGTTATATCCATATATACACCCAAGTATATTAATATTTCATCTCATGTCTTATTTGTTTCTGAACAGGCTGATCAGCTGACTGAGGAGCAGATTGCTGGTAAGTGAATACCTTAACCATCTTCACAAGGAATTCAAGAAGCTGTGAAGTCAACCAAACCAGAGGTGGATGTAGTTGGTGGTTGGTTCTTTATTAGTCCTGATCATGTCCTACCTCACACCACTGTTTTTCTCAGGTTTGAGTCAGATGCAGTGAAATGGTTAAAATGAAAATTATTGAGACAATGGGTCAGGATTACTGGGATAAATAATAATAAAAATACATAAGAGGATTTAAAGGGGGGGTAGATGAGGGTTTATTAATCCAGCATCTAACTTTTTAATGCCTAGACAATAACGGAGAAAGATAGAGATATCAGCATGTATTTCTGTCCAGGCAAGCTGTTTTGTTTGTTTTGTTTTTTTTTTCACCAAATTTGCTGCACTCTATCAGTTATGTGTTGAAGTCATGCCTTTTGGTCTTCTTTCTGTTGTTTTGTGTGTGTGTGTGTGTGTGTGTGTGTGTGTGTGTGTGTGTGTGTGTGTGTGTGTGCATGCGCATATTTTAATGATTGAAGTTGCCACTTTACTGACTCCTGCTGCCAAGGAAAGTCAATGAAGCCAAGCTAACATCAGTAACAAGTACCTTGTGTATAATTTTTGTGGAGGCCTGGGTGACATGCTATGCTTTGATGGCTCTTGTTTTTCCTCCTAGTGTCTGAAAGGCCATCCATAGACCAATATTAACACTTAAAATGTGTTTTTTCCTGACTGCGTGAAAGGCTGACTGTTAAATGTCTGATTTTGTGTGGTTGCTTATACTTTTCTTATTTTTGTAATGTGCAGAGTTCAAGGAAGCATTCTCGCTGTTTGACAAGGATGGTGATGGTACCATCACTACCAAAGAGCTTGGGACTGTGATGCGCTCTCTGGGCCAGAACCCAACTGAGGCTGAGCTGCAGGACATGATCAACGAGGTGGATGCTGACGGTGAGGTGGAAAAACAAGAAAATTAAAAATTAATTTCTATGATTGCACATATAAGAAAGATGTCATTTTCAAGGCCCTGGGGAAGAGAATTGCCCAGAAAATGTCAAGACAAGTGAACATTGGCATTCTTAATGCAATAAACACAGGAATGTAATGTAAACGTGTTCTTTTCAACACATTTGAAAGAGGGAAATATAAAGTTTTGCTGTAAGTGCACGTGGTGGAGATGTTGAGCAGATTTTAACATAATTGGTAAACATACATGTACTTATCATTTTTATTTATCAAATGACAACATGTTAACTTCCTCCATCTATCAGATTATTCCTGTCTAGTTACATATTTGACAGAATGTGTGTACCAGCTAAACTAAGATAAGATATAAGATATTTTTGTACCTGCAACCAATATTAAAATAGTAATAAAGACATGCAACACACAAGATAAAAAAGCATATGTATAAATATAAATGTGTGTATATAAAACAGCAGTATGTACAATTTACAGTATTGCAGATGTGGATAAGGTGCATCGACAGTGTTCAGTGTTTTTCCTTGTAGTCCTTAATACCTTAGTGCATTTCTGCTCATGTGTCTGTTCAATTGATATGACCATATTTTGTCAGTGTTGTAGTATGACTGCTTTTGACAAATTCCGACCATTGCACTCCCTCCTTTCTCTGCTTAGGCAATGGTACTATTGACTTCCCTGAGTTCCTGACCATGATGGCTAGGAAGATGAAGGATACAGACAGCGAGGAGGAGATCAGAGAAGCCTTCAGAGTCTTCGACAAGGTACGTGAGAAGTAAGGCTGTACGTTTGCCTTCATAAGCACCTATTCGAAGGTGAACTGCTGTTGAGAAGAAAAGGTAATGTTTTTTTCATCACAAATAAGCTTTGGCTTGAAACACTAAAGGAACGCTGTCCTCCCATGCAGGACGGCAACGGTTACATCAGTGCAGCAGAACTACGGCACGTTATGACCAACCTCGGGGAGAAGCTCACCGATGAAGAGGTGGACGAAATGATCCGCGAAGCTGACATCGACGGCGATGGGCAGGTCAACTATGAGGGTGAGACGCTCTGTTTGTTTTCTAACGCATTTGTCATTTTGTTACGAGCAGCGCAGTAGAAACAAGCTTTCAGCTGCTCCAAACTGTAACCCTCCGCTCATATTCTCACTATGTCATGTTTAGCTGGTGTTAGTACTTCCAGAGACACCACCAACTGGCTTAACTTGACCAAACTGTCACAGTTTCATCCATCATTAAGGAGTTTTTCCTCTTCTTTTTTGCAGAGTTTGTCCAGATGATGACTGCCAAGTGAAGGGAGCGTTGACATTTCTCTCAATGTTGCTTGTCCTCTTAAGATTATTGTCTTTAAGAACAAAAAGGAACAATTTAAAAAAAAAAAAAGAAATAAATCATGAAACTCCCCCCTAAAATTATATAATTGTAGAATTTTGCAATATGTGCTTTGATACATCCAACTACTTCTAAGGTATCTGTCTAGCAAACACCAACAGAATAATCCCTAGAGAAGTTAACGGACCAAGCTTTAAGAGGGCTGAAGCCCCGTACTTCAGACCAAGAGTCTGCTGAGTCACCCAGCATCTGATTAATTTAGAGGAAAGAGCAACACTGAAAAGGCAGAGGGATAGGAACCCATGCCACAGTTCGTATAGAGAAGTTGGCTATTTAATTCTTTCCACTATGTTTCAACAAAGAAAATTGACTCTCTTGCACCAGTGGCAGTTGTGATTCTCTTCATACTAAATTGGGTTCTAGTACTCTTCTTGCATGCACCCTTTCTGTGGCGGTCTCTTGTCACAACAAGGTGGCTCTGATCCCATCAGAGGTAGTGGTCAGATTGTGTACACACTGGAGGTATATACATCACTATATAGCTATATATCTGTAAAAATTTGTGTAACTATTGAGTGTTGCAAGAGCAAATAGTTGCTATGTAGGGTGTTCGTTGGTGCTCAGATGGAAGTGAGCATTCTTAAACCTTGAAGAGTTTGGACAAGAATGAGAGACTGATAAAGTACAGAAGGTTTTTTTTTTTTTTCTTCTTTTTTTTCTTTTTTTTTCCCCCTATGGGATGTTATTTCGTCTTGTTTTGAGTCGTGGGCTTAACAATGCCTGGAGCACTGACTGGAGGCAGTAGTGTGCTGTATTGTTTCAGGGTGATTGTTGTGAAAACACACTCGAGGACTGCAGTTAATACATTTGTTCTGCAAACAGATAACCTGATGATACAATATTGATGTAATGCTTTATAAATGTGTTCTCAAATATTAATGTATTGATGACAAACTTTGGTCACCAAATATATCTCTATATATTAGTGTATCGTAAAGTTTGCATTGCCTATTGTTGTAGTAAATGACCTGTGACCTGTTTTCTCTTTGGTTTTAAAATGTGCCATAATACTCTCAAACGCCTCAACCTTCTTGCAAGACTCGTAGTTCATTAGAATATAATAAAAGTACTTAATATAATAACATTAAAATACATGCAGTTGAACATATTTGCACTTTGGTATGAACTATATGGATATTAAAAAGGTTTTGTTCTAAAAAGAAATAAAAGAAACCAAATTTCACTGTTGCTGCTGCTATAACTACTCATGTTTTACTCATTTTTCGTCTTTGTTGGTGTCTGATCTTCAGTTCCTAGTCCGGTGATTCAGTTTTCTATCTGCTTGCTGTTTTACTCAGAAAACATATACTGTATATTCACAAATACTACTTGTGGTGGATGGTTTATTTGGGTTAAGAATTAGAGATGGGGTTGTAGCACAGAATTGAGCTTTAGATGCAAAATCAGCTTCACTGATAAGATTTTGAGCAGTTGGTTAAATTCGAGGAGCAGGTTAGTGGGGCTATGTTAGGATTCCTCATTAAACTTAAATACTGCTATGTTTGAGGTGTTATAATTGGTTACCTTTAATCTATATGCCAGGAGGTAAATGGTTATGGACTGTTAAGTTATGAAGGTATTAAACTGTAAAGATGTGATATATTTTCCATAAATCAATAAATTGACTGAGCTTTACTTCACCTGTATTTCCCTGTCATGTTTGGTCAAATGTGCATGTCCGATACTCTGTTTGACGCTGTTGATTTAAAGGAATGACTGAAAAATAAATCTGTGTTGGTTCTACTGAACACTTATTAGTATTATTATTAGCAGGTATGAGTGTGTGTCCTCTCCCTGCCAGTGTCCCTGAGCCACAAACGCTAATCTCATCCAGAAGCAGACAGTCTCTGATTGGGTCAGGGCAGGTCACCCTAGCCGTTCAATGGAGAAACTAACCCAGGCACAGACTTATTTTTAGTGGCTCATGGGATTGCTGCAGGAGCATTTTGTAATCCAGGTCAGGTACTGTCGTGACCTCTAACCCAAAGAGTCCAAATTCAGACAAGAAGCGTTTTCATCTCCACCAATGGACGAGATCAAGAGCCAATGAGATGAAGTGTTATGTGGAGCAGGTAGATGTCGTAGGGTGTGTGTGTCCACACGCTAATCTGGGTGCTGCAGTTAAGTAGATAAGGTAAACGAATTAGGAACTAGGAGCACACTCAGCAGGACAATAAAAGCTGCACTGTAACAGGCAGGTGTGATTATCCCTGGGTTTGTATAATGATGGAACAGTGGGAGGCTCATGTAACACACACACGCGCACACACAAAGTAAGTGGTTTCATCAGGTGCATTTTAAATAGACTATAAACCAGATATGAGAATGTGTGGTTTTGCTAATAACCTGAATGAGCTTATATTTATTACAAGAATTTTTACAAGACCGTGAATCTGCACCCATATATCTAATTAAAGATGAGAAAATTACGTCTCATCATGAACCATATTTTACTTCAGTAAAAGTAGCAGTGTCAAGTCACAGTGTGGGAATATTCTACCGCTGCTTTTCCCAAACTTAGGTTCGCAACATAAAATGGGTCACAGAGCTGTTTTATTGGGTCGTCAAGTGGCAGAGTCAAATACATAATGATATGAAATCATCCTGAGACCCAGCAATGCATTTCTGTCCTCTGTAGGGGATGAGAGATTCACAGCTTTAGTTTAAAAAATAAAAAACAAAAGCACTGTCCAGTGAAAAGGACATTTCATTAAAAAAAAAACTGTTGCGTCATGCTTTGTCCAATCAAGGCAATTATTTTTTTAAGGCAATTATTTAATGTAAAAAAGAAAAAGCCAAAACTTTTATTTTCCTGGGTCTCAGAAGGATATGCAAATTATTTTTAATATATATGAATTAGAGTGTTAGTGTTCTATGGATGATTTTATGAAGAACAACATGAAAACAATATATCAGACATTACCTCTGTTGGAGACAGTTGTCAACTTTACCTTTACATCAGTCATTGACATTCCAATGAATTGTATTTAATTCAAGTAAAAGTTGTGCCTTCAAAACCTTAAGTAAAAGTCCATGAGTATTAGTATATAATTGATAAAAGTTAAAATGTAGAGTGATTCTTTTCAGTCTAGTGTGTAGATATAATTGTATTATAATCATAATTAATGTATTGTGTTATACACTGGTGGCCATAAAGTTGTAATAAAGTATTTCTACCTCTTCTATTGAAATAAATGTGATAATGTGTTTTGTTCTTGATAGATAAAGTATAACTGGGACTCAGTAGGTAATGATTGTACCTGTTTACTGATAAAAAGAGGGACGTGTCTAAAAGCAAAATAATTCCAACTTCATGGGCAACAGAGTATTTACTACACTAATTATGGAATATACTGTTAGGCAGCTTTATTTATAGGTTGTTTTGTATTATATGTATATAATCTGAATCTCTAAAGTGTCTAATTGGTGACTGAAGTTATTGCAGTAAATACTGAAGTACAATGGAAATATTCAAGTACAATTAACTTCAAATTTGTGCTGAAGTACCTCAAGTTGAGCAAATGTCCATAAACGCTCCTACAAATGCGGACACTAGGGGGCAGTGCGCCTTTAGATGACAAAGCAACCAGTACCATGTTGTGGAGGACAAGTGCAGCTTATTATGCATGTTTCTCACACACACAGGAAGGAGATAAGACAATCTAAGTGAAAACAGCTGAGCACACAAATTATCTAACAAGCTTTTGCTCTTTTAGTTGACCACGACTGGAAATATCTTGTTTCAGACAGCAGGCTCTTCTTGAAACACAGAGCAGAATGCATATTTGCAGTGTATGTAAGTGAATACGGGTGTGTGTGTGTGTGTGCATAAATCCTATAGTCAGTATGTGTGTTTGCTCAGTGCACCACACCCACAGCCCATAATTGTGCACACCTTACACTGTAACCTAATCAGTCTTTTACTCAAGCATCTATTTCCATTGGAGCGGGCTCGTGGGCCGTAAACAATTAGAAAAAACTGCATTGTGCAATGCAAAATAATTAATGATGAGTCAGACTGGGTATTTGTGATGTGTTTGTATGTGTATCTTTCTGCTGTTCATTGATCAGTGAATTGTTTATGCACAACTTGGCCTTGACTAAGTCGGTGCAAGATAGCATCTCCTAGTAACGTAAACAAGGTCTTACACTCCTCTGTGGCCGCTGATTTCAGTCAGCATCAGGTGGTTCTTAGTATCATTTGTCACTTTGCATCAGACACACCTGCTTTTAGGAAGAAGATATGATATCCTGTACACTGAGTCATCTTCCTCATCTCAGTCAAATTGAATGACATTGTACTCTTTTTAAAACAAAATCTCAGAAAGGCTTTTCCAATCTTTTTTGTTGGAGCACTTAATAAATATATGACTAAACATGGGGGAAAAAAGGGGCAGCTCCTCTTCTAATGAACTCATAAAGACCCAGTGCTACTTTTGTGTTAGTTCTTAAATGATTTTTTCCTCTATATTTAACATTTCCTAATTGATTTAATACCATTTATTACAAAATAATCCTCTTTATTTTACATTTCTCCAGTGAAAATCAGGTATTTTCCAATACTTAATGTACTGATCATAAGGATGTTCATAAAAGCTTTTTTATTGTATCAAAAACTAATAAAATTGAAGAAAAAGTGACTTTTTTAGTAAAATATATCATTAACTGAACATAACAAGCATCTCCATCCACTGTCATTGACCCAACTCCATGGGTTTTACTGGTGAATCAATGCTGTAGAAGATGACAGTGTTTCCACGGTAACTACGAAGCCTCTGAATGTCCAAATTGGTCATATCTGATGACCATGAAATGATGACAAACTGTAATTTACACCAATTATTTACATGTATTGACAGGATTAATGGATCAACTGGTATTAAACAGTTTAGATCAGTAGATGCTTTTTGTCGGTGGTGGATGTTTTGGTGTTTATGGGTTAAGAGCTTCTTTCTACACTCTTAAGTCTCCAGCTGGATTTCTGCCCAACAGGTCAAACCCTGAACTGTGCTGAACTGTTGCCCTGTGGATGACCGTCTGCCAACTGAAAGCCAGCTAATTAACAAACACTGTGAGATAATGACCCAGTAATTGGATGGAGCACCAACATTTTTATTGTCATACTATTCTTATGTGTGTGCAACAAATCTGCTACACCCAACTTCATTTATATAGAATTTTGATGCAAATGTGCGACCCAAAATGTCATACATAATAGAATTTAAAAAACAGCCACAAATTAAAATTCAACTACACAAAGAACTACAATGAAAGAATAACACTGAAAACAGGTATAATGATTGGAATAAATGTGTAGGTGTTCCAATTATTTTGGCCACCACTGCATATACATATGCAGTGGTGGC